>RCUC01132646.1:0-86815 GCA_003697995.1 Taxidea taxus jeffersonii
GGAACCCTCCTACACTGTTGGTGGGAATGCAAGCTGGTGCAACCACTCTGGAAAACAGCATGGAGGTTCCTCAAAAAATTGAAAATAGAGCTACCTTATGACCCAGCAATTGCACTACTGGGTATTTACCCTAAAGATACAAACGTAGTGATCCAAAGGGGCACGTGTACCCGAATGTTTATAGCAGCAATGTCCACAATAGCCAAGTTATGGAAAGAACCTAGATGTCCATCAACAGATGAATGGATAAAGAAGAGGTGGTATATATATACAATGGAATACTATGCAGCCATCAAAAGAAATGAAATCTTACCATTTGCAACGACATGGATGGAACTAGAGCGTATTATGCTTAGCGAAATAAGTCAACTGGAGAAAGACAACTATCACATGATCTTCCTGATATGAGGAAGTGGAGATGCAACGGGGGTGGGAGTTAAGGTGGTAGGAAAAGTAAAAATGAAACAAGATGGGATCGAGAGGGAGACAAACCAAAAGAGACTCTTAATGTCATAAAACAAACTGAGGGGGGTGGGGGGGGAGGGGTTGGGAGAGGGGGGTGGGTTTACATTATATGTTTAAATAAAGCTTAAATTAAAAAAAAAAGAATTATATATGGAAAAAAATGCATAACCTTGGTGCAACCACTCTGGAAAACAGCATGGAGGTTCCTCAAAAAGTTGAAAATAGAGCTACCCTATGACCCAGCATTTGCACTACTGGGTGTTTACCCTAAAGATACAAATGTAGTGATCTGAAGGGGCACGTGCACCTGAATGTTTATAGCAGCAATGTCCACAATAGCCAAACTATGGAAAGAACCTAGATGTCCATCAACAGATGAATGGATAAAGAAGAAGTGGTATATATATATATGTATATATATGTGTGTATATATATATATATATATACACACACACATACATACATACAGTGGAATACTATGCAGCCATCAAAAGAAATGAAATCTTGCCATTTGCGATGACATGGATGGAACTAGAGGGTATTATGTTTAGCGAAATAAGTCAATTGGAAAAAGACAACTATCATATGATCTCCCTGATATGAGGAAGTGGAGATGCAATGTGGAGGGTTTGGGGGGCAGGAAAAGAATAAATGAAACAAGATGGGATCAGGAGGGAGACAAACCATCAGAGACTCTTAATGTCACAAAACAAACTGGGGTGGCCCGGGGGGAGGGGGGTAGGGAGAGGGTGGTGGGGTTATGGACATTGGGGAGGGTATGTGCTATGGTGAGTGCTGTGAAGTCTGTAAACCTGGCGATTCACAGACCTGTCCCCCTGGGGCTAATAGTACATTATATGTTAATAAAAAAAATAATATTGACATGATAAAGGCAGAAAAAATGCATAACCTTATGCTTATTAGCAAAAGGGAAAGAACATGCATGTTTAAGTGTTCAACTTAAGGAAAGAGAAAAGTAAAAGAAAGCAAAATAATAAAATTTGTAAAGTTATCTAAATATAAAGAATTGAAAAATAAAATAAATGAAAAGTAAAGGGGAACACTAAAAGTAAAAGCAAGTGAAGAAATGATTTGTAGCAGTAAATAAAATAAGAAATTTGCTCATGAAGAAATAAAGTATTTGAACAGACCAATACCATATGTATTTCTTTTTTAAGATTTTATTTATTTATTAGAAAGACAGAAATCACAAGTAGGCAGAGAGGCAGGCAGAGCGAGAGGAGGAAACAGGCTCTCCACGGAGCAGAGAGCCTGATGCGGGGCTCGATCCCAGTACGCTGGGATCATGACCTGAGCCGAAGGCAGAGGCTTTAACCCACTGAGCCACCCAGGTACCCACCATATGTATTTTATGTTGTGTGTGTGTGTGTGTGTGTGTGTGTGTGTGCGCGCGCGCACGTGTGTGTGTGTAAAAAAATACTAACAACCTACCACTAAAATGTTTAAGGTTTGGCTGGTTTTATAGTTAAGTTCTAGCTAGTCTTCAAGAAACAGTCATTTTCTATGTATTCAGACTTTTCCAGAGCATGAAAAAAAAACTTCAAAAATTCAGTTTATAAAGTGAACACAACCCCTCACACAAAAATTTGAAAAGGTAGTACAAAGTTTAGTCTAGGTCACTTCTGAATAAAGATGGAAATATCCCAACTGTGATCTTGGCAAATGGAATCACAGGAGTGTTTTATCTTATATTATTTTAAGATTTTATTTATTTATTTGAGAGAGAGACAGAGACATTGAGAAAGGGAATACAAGGAGGGGGAGAGAGAGAGAGGGCGAAGCAGGCTTCCTGCTGAGCAGGGAGCCCAATGCAGGGCTTGATCCCAGGACCCTGGGATCATGACCTGAGCTGAAGGCAGAATGCAAGAATGTTTCAAAGCTAATATTACTACATGACTAGTAACATTAAATTATAGAGGAGGAAAAAAAACCCTCTCACTATCAATAGATTCTGTGAAATAATTTAAGTAAAACAACTGATTTAAAGTAAAAAAAATAAATAAATTGGGAATAAAAGTGGTAAAAATTGTTCTCCAGAAAAAAAGAAGAAAAATCCTAATAAGTGATCAAATAGTAAAGTCATTGCTATTAAAATCAAATAAAAGAGAGGGAAGGCTCTAATCATTATTTTCAGTTTTATTTTGTATTTCTGGTTCATGCAGCATAACAAGAGAGTAAGTAAGTTGTAGCAACACTTGAAAACCAGAAATAAAATTATCATGATTTTCATATGATTTGTTTGTATACCTATGTAATTCCACAAGTCAGAAAAAATCATGATAAATAATAAGAGGATTGGGAGATGGGGAGAAGTGAGTTGGGAGGGAGATGGGGAGAAGTGAGGGGGAGCCAAACCATTAGAGACTGTGGACTCTGAGAAACAAACTGAGGGTTTTGGAGGGGAGGGGAGTGGGGAGTGAGCCTGGTGGTGGGTATTATAGAGGGCATGTATTGCATGGAGCACAGGGTGTGGTGCATAAACAATGAATTCTGGAACATTGAAAAAAAATAAAATGAAAAAAAAAATAAGAGGAAGTTACCTGGAAACAAGATAAATATTTAATGATTTTCCTTTATAGTAACAAAAACCTGTTAGAATGGAAATAAAAAAATATTCTAATCTCAACAGGAATAAACAAGAATGTTTTAAAAATTTGTTTAAAGAAAAATACTTATTGAATGACAAATGAAAGGAAAAGTGATGATATCCCCAGTGGGGAAATTTACTAATAAATATAAATCCTTCCCAAATTAGTATATGCATTTCACATGTTCCAGTAATAGTCCCAGTGGTATCTCTTGTGTTCCATTCACGGTTCCTTTGTATGTCATTAGCTTTGTAGCAGAAAGTAGAAGGCACATTCAAATTTCAAAGGGAGTGATTGAAGGAACTTTAATAAAGGGATGACTTACAAAGGTTTTGGTAGGGTGAAGTGGAACCTGCAGGAGATGAAGCCCTAGACTGACATTATCATCATGAGTCTTAACCAATGAGAAAAGGAAGGACTAGCAACCAGAGAATTCTAACTCTAGGTGTAGGAGAGGACCAGCCCACAAGAACTGTGGCCATTGGATGGAAAGTACTGAGGACTGTTATTCCTGCTGGGAAGGAGCTGAGTGAATAAATGCCACATCTGTCCTTCAGTCTCCTGTAGATGCTTCCCCTTGACCGAACCCAAATGGCAACAGGCAAGAAATTCAGAGTGAAGCAGTCCACAGATGCCAGCCTCCTAAAATATAGAACAGGCTGGTGAAGAGAGGCAAGTGAAACTGGAGAGACAAATGTCCATAACCATACGAAAGAATCAAGTATAACATCACTAAGAAAATATTGAAAACTACATGCAATAGAAGGGGACTTGTCTCATCCCAGATTTAAAAATTTGCAATAAATGTGCAGATTAAGAAAAGGAATAACCAAGCAAAGCAACAGAGTTGAACAGAGGGCCCCAAATAAGCTTCAGTATATGTGGGAATTAAATATACATTAGAGATTCTATTCTATTAGGTAGAGGAAAGAATGGTTACTCAATAATAAGTTTTTAGCTATTTGACTATTGATTTGGAAGAAAATAAAGTGATATTCAACTCATACAATTTAAAAATAAATTTCAGGTGAATGAAAAAACTAATTAGAAAAAGGAAATACAATGTGTCTGAAAAAAACTATAGTAGACTATTTTTTTTATAACTTTGGTTTTAACTGGATTTCCTAAATTAAACAGGACATGTCATAAAGGATAAATGTAATGTATCTGAGCAGATAAAAATAAGGTCTGGATTATAAGAGATAACAAACAAAACAAATGTACATAACAGCAAGAACATATCTGCAACAAAATAATACACAGATCAACTGCCATAAAAAAAAATAAAGCTATTCTCTAAAAGTAAGAAAAGCTCCTACCATCCAATAGAGAAATGGGCAAATTGTATGTACAGGCAATTCCAGAAAGTGAAATATAAACAATAAGTTTATGTCATACCTAACTAATTGAAACATTTATAACTTGAAAATATCATCAGAATGAAAACTTTAAAAATATTAGTAATATTCAGTGATGATGAGGGTGTGCAAAAACACATACTTTGCTACTGCTGGTAGGAGTGAACCTGTTACACATTATCAGAAATTACTTTTCAAGTATCTGTTACACTTAAGTATAGTTTTCCCCATTATTCCATTTAGAAATATAACCTATTGGAATTAAATAACCTATAAAGAATATCCTTTCTTCTTTCCTTCCTTCCTCTGCTCTCCCCATTCTCCCTTCCTACTAACAATATATATTTTTTAAAGAAACATGAATTTAACATGGTTTGATTAAATATCCTTCAGCAATGGAAGGTTTTATGACAGAACCTCTGGGAGTTCTCAAATTTCCATAGCTTTATCTACATTTCCCAAACATCCTTTGCAATTAGCTTGGGACCACAGACTACTTTGGCCTATGAATGTAAGCAAAAGGACTAATGTGGAGGCAGTTGGAAGAGGTGTGACTTCTCCCATTCTTCTCTTCCTCTGCCATGTGGGCCTTGGAGGGCCTGTGTTCCAGATCACACTCTTACAATATGGAGGAGGGACTGCCCCACCCATGTCAGATTTATACCATCAAGGAATAAGCATTTATTGTGTGATGAACCTGAGCTTTTATTTGGTATGATAGATGTTTGTCATTTTTGCTCTAAAGTCTTCAACTGATTGGATGAGTCCCACCCACAATATCAAGAGTAATTGCATTTACTTAAAGCCCAACTGATTCCTTTACAACAACACCCTGATTAGTGTTTGATTAAACAGCTGGGTATTATAGCCTCGCCAAGTTGACACATAAAATTAACCATCACATGGCTTTATGTGTACTGACTCAGAAAAACATCAAGCTGTTGAGTGGAAAGAGAAAATTGTCAACACATTGTACAGAATGTGAAGCAGATACTTTGTGTTGGATTATGCAAGGTCTACTCCAACTTTTTTTTTTTCCCCAGCATGCATCTGTGCACTTGTGAGACTGGAAAGGCAAAAACTATATTTCCCAAGCTCATGTGAATCTTGGGTTCTAGATGTGGCCAAGATTCTCCTGGGCTGATATAATGGGATAAGGAAGAACAAGGTGAGACACAGCTTATGTGGAAAGGTCAGTGATGCTCTGATGATCGATGCTGGGGACATTTGGCTCTTCTCGGGCAGCTATGCTCTAGGTTCAGGTGTTGAGTCCCAGTTTTCTTGCTGCCCAATTGTGTAGTCTCAGTAGTAGTAGATTTTCTGCTAGAAGTCCGTGGTGTAGATGAGCCTTTCTCCTGGCTCCTTTTAGTTTGGACTGCATATAATACAAAGCTGTCTCTATGGTTTTGCCAGAAACTCTGGTACTTAGTGCTCTATAGTAAATCTTGTTCTGCTTAAACCAGCTATATTTGATACTGTTTCCAGTTACTGAGAACCTTAGCCAATAATGCATGATCTATTACTGTAAAAAGAAAAAGACATTTCTGTTTAATTTTCAGTATTAAAATGTGTAAAATTTTAGATATGCTTAATAAGCATTAAACAAATGGGAAATATAGAGATCAGCATGGAGTGGAAGAGGGAGGGAAATTTACGTTTACATCAGGCAGAGTCCAAATCAGTCAGGAAAATTTCAGAACACTCAAGGCTGGAACTACTACTACCTTCAGAAATCACTATGGTTTATAATTAAATTTTCTTTTGAGTTGGGTTTTCTAATACTTAAAAAAATAAATTTTATAGATTTATAATGACAAACTGTTGAGTGTATATTCACATTCAAAATATGGGGAGGTTATGTCAAATGCAACTAATTTATGTGCAACTAATATAAAAACAATTACATATATTTATTTATTATTGACATGCTATAGGAATGCAAAGTTCATTTTGGAGTAAATGTCACAACTTTAATCAAAACAGTATGTCTGTGCTGAAATGAAAAGATTCTTTTAAGTAACTGATTTTTAGTTCTCTAATTTTACATTTGTTTTCTTTTGTTCTCTACTATCAGATTTGTTTTCAATCATTTGACTAATGTAATCCAATATCACTTATATCTACTTATATATTTTTATTTTTATTTATTTTTAAAGATTTTATTTATTTATGTGACAGAGAGAGAGAGAGATCACAAGTAGGCAGAGAGGCAGGCAAAGAGAGAGGGGGAAGCAGGTTCCCCGCTGTGCAGAGAGCCCGATGTGGGGCTCGATCCCAGGACCCTGAGATCATGATCTGAGCTGAAGGCAGAGGCTTAACCCACCGAGCCACCCAGGCACCCATACTTATATATTTTTAAAGCCCTGAAAAAGTATCATAATCCCATGAGATTAAAGAAATAGTTACTGAATGGGAGGACTCTGTCTTCACAATCTCCTGAATGCAAACTTGTTGTGGACAATTCATATTTTATTTGCTCAGCACCACCTCTGCTTTCCTTACTGAGAAGGTCTCCAGAAGTAGAATGGCAGCTGCTGAGGTCTTTGTATACCCTAGGTCCTCCCTGCGGTTCTTTTTCTTTTTAAAAATATTTTATTTATTTACTTTGTGGAGGCACTAGCAGAGGGAGAAGAGGGCTCCCCTTTGAATGGAGAGCCCAATGTGAGGCATGATCCCAGGAAGCTGGGATCATGACCTGAGCCAAAGGCAAATGCTTAACCTACTGAGCCACCAAGGTGCCACCTCCCTGGAGTTCTTTTGGATTTTTGTTTGTTTGTTTGTTTTTTCCTTTTCTGGTGGAGGAATATGCTCACGACTTAACACTTTTTGAAGATGAAACTAGAGAAAGTAGAGGTCAATTCTGTGGGTGAAGCTTGAGGCTCTTACCAAGTTCATCATCAACATGTGATAATGAGGCTGATGTGCAGAGAACAGATAAGGGATGGTGAGAATCCTGGCAGCATTTTTGGTTACCTAAACCTGGTTGCTTAACATGCAATTGAAATAAGAGTTTCAATCACTTGCAAACAAAAGAGACAAGTAATGGAATCTCCTACGTAGCGTTTATTTTTCTTCAGATTAGTTTGGTAGAAAACAAAACTGCTTACCCTGCAGGGTTTAGTAACAGATTACCCAGCAGCATTGAACTGGGATAGGGGTGGTTTAAAGTGCTGAGTGCTACTTAGAGGAAAATTACCCACAGGTTGGTGAGAAGATGATTTACACTGATCTTTTTGAGTGGGGAAAGAAAGGGAAAGTAAACACTGAGTTCATGCTACCCACGTTTCATTGGGCCTGAGATGGAAATTCTTTCCATTCTGGACATCCATTCTGGGATTACCAGACCCTCTAGTTAAGATTGGTATTCTCCTCTTCTACTGCTGCCTCCACTAACTCTCCATGCCCTTCTTCTATCCCTTCTCATCTGGTTTCAGGGAGGAGAAACTTTCTCAAAGCAATAAAGAGTTTCATGACCATGAACAAGCAGCCTTATTCCACTCAGGCCCAAGTGTATAAAATGGAAGAAGTTGGAAAGATCATTTTTACTATCTTTTTTAACCTGAAAATGTTATCTGCTCCTCTTGGTTTGACAGATAGGCCCATCTTCTGGTGTAGTGCCAGCCGTGTCCCTGAGAGATGACAGTGAAGGTCAGAGTAAATGGATTTGCCCATATCAAGCATCTATCTGGTCACTGGGGCTGCTTTTAACTCCAGCAGAGTGGATACTGTCACCATCAATGATCCCTTCACTGACCACAACTATATGTTCTACATGTATGATTCTACCCATGGCAAATTCCATGGCACAGTCAAGGCTGAGAACAGGAAACTTGTCATTAATGGAAAGCCCATATCCATCTTCCAGGAGTGAGATCCTCCCCATTAAATTGGGGTGATGCTGGTGCTGAGCATGTCTTGGAGTCCCCTGAGGTCTTCACCAGAAGGCTGGGGCTTACTTGAAGGGTGCGACCAAGAGGATCATCATCTCTCCCACTTCTGCTGATGTCTCCTGTTTGTGATGGGTGTGAATCATGAGAAGTATGACAAGTCCCTCAATATTGTCGGCAATGTCTCCTGCACAATCAACTGCTTGGCTCCTCTGGCCATGATCATCCATGAAAACTTCAGTATCAAGGAGGGACTCATGACCACAGTTCATGCCATCACTGCCACCCAGAAGACTATGGATGGCTCCTCTGGGAAGTTGTGGTATGATGGTCAAGGGGCTGCCTGACTATCATCCCTGCTTCTATTGATGCTGCCAAGGCTGTAGGCAAGGTCATCCCTGAGCTGAATAGGAAGCTCTGGCATGGCCTTCCGTGTCTTCACCCCTAAAGTGTCAGTCAGGGATCTGACTTGCCATGTGAAGGAAGCTGCCAGATGTGATGTCATCAAGAAGGTGATGAAGCAGGCATTGGAGGGTCCCCTCAAGGGCATCCTGGGATCCACTGAGGACCAGACTGTCTCCTGCAACTTTAACAGTGACACCCACTCTTCCACTTTTGATGCTGGGGCTGGCATTGTTCTCAATGACCACTTTGTCAAGCTCATTTGCTCATATGACAACGAATCTGGCTACAACAAGGTGGTGGACCTTATGGTTCACATGGCCTTCAAGGAGTAGGAGTCCCTTGGTCCACCAGCCCCAGCAAGAGAAGAGAGAGAGGCCCTCAGCTGCTGGGGAGTCCTTGTCCCAAATCAACCCCTAACACACTGAGAATCTCCCACTCTCCACAGTTCCCATCCCAGACCCCCTGAAGAAGGGGGGTACTTGGGGATCCCTACCTTATCATGTACCATCAATAAAGTACTGTGTACCCAGCCCCCCAGGAAAGGTAAATTTACATAAAAAATAAATTTTATTTTACATAAAAAATAAATTTTAATGTATGCCTTAAAATAAAACAGGAAGAGGAATTAGTGGAGTCAGGGCAACCTGGACAAATTCCAGGAGCAGCTAGAAAATAAATGTGGTTGCAGTGACATGTGTGGGCCAGGACTGTGAGAGATAAAAGACCATAATGGGCTTCTCTGTCTCTTAATGGTTCCGACAAGAGCAAGAGATTTGTATGTTACACACACACACACTACATACATAAAATAGTATTCCTATTGAGAAGGTTCCAATTAATTAACTTTTTAGAATCAGAATGTATCAATGTGATGACTTGCCCAATTACATAAACTCTCAATTATTCAGGTAAATTTACATTTTGTGACAATATTTGTCCAGTTTGGAAAATAGCAGAAAAATAACATTTTTTGGTGGAAGTTTAGAAAATAACAGAAAAAATTGGAGCCTCTCTATCATCCATAAATAACTATTACGACACAAAACTAGGTAGACTGTGAAGAAATTCTGAGAAGGAAGGAGTTTATAAGAGAAAATAAAGATCTATGACATACCTGTATAGAGCAATAAAAGGGGGTTGTGTGAAAGAGTGAAAATATTGTAAATTGAAAGGTACTTTGACTGGTTTTTAGCCCTACATTATAATTATTTGAGAATAATAGTCATATATTTATCATTTGATTCACATATTTTTACCTGATTAAAATACACCAAATTTTTCATACTTTGAATTTTTTTTCTCCTCATTAGTTACAAAAGTACAGAACCAGTGGTGTATTTTCATGTTGGCATGGGAGAGTAGCAATCTGGATAGGTGAAGGAAATCGTGATGAATCCAGGAGAGGTGAAGCACAAAATTAAAAGGTAATGCATAGGAGGCACTGTTGGTTGTCTATATAATAGCCACTTGCCCTGCCCTTTCCTATTAACAAATTCTGATTTTGTTCAGGAATTCAGGTGGATGTCAATGTGCTCAGGGTAGGTAGATTCCTTCTTGGGCTCCATGACTGAATGATGGGTAGACTAAACAAAGCAGGGTAGTCCTTTGCCCATGATTGATTAAAGAGTGAGAATGGGGTAAGTGACCCAGCTCTGACTCGTGACTTAGAAGAGAGTGTTTGCTGGGGAATTCTGGGAAAGATTTTTCTTTCTGATAAAAATAGATGCATGTAGGAAGAGATACCCTCCATTTCTTTTCTGCTCTTGGATGTTGTCAAATGAAGAGATGATGTTTGGCGCCATGGCAGCCATCCTATGACCATAAAGAGAAAGGCAAAAGTATCTCTGATAATATAACCAAGAGTCTTGGCATTGCAGACCTCATGATTTAATTAATCTTGGAAACATGTAACTCTAATCTTTTTGTTATTTGAAATAGTTAGCCCATCTCATCTAAGGTTTTTTGTTATTTTCAGGCAAAACTATATTATCTGAAATAAAAGTGATCTAATACTGTTAATGTGTGTTCATTATAGAATCAAACTTCTGAATTTGAATCAAGGCTTTCTCAATTAATACCTATATGACCTTTACAGATTGTTCTTAACTCTTCTGAGCCTCGGTTTTTTCATCTCTAAAATGGGGATAATAATGGAGTCCAACTCATTGGATTATTGAGAGGATTAAATGGCAGACTGAACTCAGAACAGTCAATAAAATGCTGGCTTCACAGTGAACATACAGAAGTTAACTATTTTTTATTAGAGTTTGATTTGGTTACTACTAAGAGGCTTGTGACTATAACATAGGCAGCTCTGGAGCAGCTCTACCAAAGCAAGTTAGAGAAAAGTAAGCACTCTCTTCTATCCTGCTTGCCCCTGATCAGCACTATTCAATTCACAAAATGGCCCTTTAGTTCCCTCCCTAACTGCTGCAGAAGTTTCAAGAACAAAGGAGGACTCAAAGACAGCTGTGCATTGGAGGAATGAAGAGATAGCTTTGTAGGTAATTGTGCATATTGAATTATTTAAAAATTATTAAAATGGAGATTGTGGGGCCACCTGGGTGGCTCAATTGGTTGATTAGGTGTCTGCCTTCAGCTCAGGTCATGATTCTAGAGTCCTGGGATCAAGCCCCTGGTCAGGCTCCCTGCTCAGTGGGGAGCCTGCTTCTTCCTCTCCCTCTGCCTGCCACTCCTCTTGCTTTTTCTCTCTCTGTCAAATAAATAAGTCTTAAGAAAATGGAGATTGTGGGTGGTTTGGGGGTTGACGAAGATATGAGGGCATCTGGAAGTAAGGAGGAAGTTAAGTCTTAGAGAGAAGACAGAAAAAACTGAGTTAGAAGAGTATTTCAGGGGCATCTGGGTGGCTCAGTTGTTACGCATCTGCCTTAGGCTCAGGTCATGATCCCAGGGTCCTGGGATCGAGCCCCACACTGGGCTACCTGCTCAGTGGGAAGGCTGTTTCTCCCACTCCCACTCCCCCCCCCCCGCTTGTGTGCCCTCTCTCACTGTGTCTCTGTCAAATAAATAAATAAAATCTTTAAAGGAAAAAAAAAGAAGAGTATTTCAGGAACTGACTGAAAACTAAGGAGATCAAAGTAATATTTGGCAGTTGGGGAAAGAGAGAAGGCATTGGCATGTTATTTAACTGCCCATATTGCTGAGTTTTGGTAGTTGCTTCTCTCTTTCTCACTTTCATTTTTGCATTTAGTCCAGGGTAAATAACAGGGAATGAAATGGTACAAAGAAGAGGATTTAAAAAAGGTCTTTCTTTCATCTCTATGTCCTGGAAACCTTTTTTTGTTTTTCCATCAACTCTTGAAATAATGTAAACCCTAAAGGAGCGTCTTGGTTTGAAAAGCTTACATGGCCAAACCTATTGCAAGGAAGGCAGGAGAAAGTACAAGCTGCAGGTCTTCTGCTTCAAAGTGGGACTTAGTCAGTGACTCTGAAAGCCATGCGTCAACAGGGGACCACCGCAGAACTTGCCTCCTGTTTGCATAATTTCCTCTGCCCTGCAGGTTGCATCATTTCCTCTTCCCTGAAGATTGCATCATTTCCTCTGCCCTGAAAGTTGTGTAGGAGCTAAGAGAAACTAGCAGTGTGGTTGAACAATGTCTAGCAATCTGATACGGAGTTTCATAATTTTAGTATTTCACGACCATCCAATAAAAATGAGATTTTGGGTAAGAAAAGCATTGACTTCACTATAGTCTCTCTCTGGAGTCAACTATTTGGTTCAGTTTCCCAGACATCTAAGTTACCTTAAAATTCCACAAGAATCACCTGAAGTGTTTCTAACAGGACAGATTTTAGGGAGGGTCTAGTTCAGAACGTTTGTGTGGGGTCCAGGAATCTGCAATTTTCAATAAGCCTCCTTGGTGATTCTAATGCAGGTGGTCCAGGAAAAACATTTTAAAAAATGTGCTCTAAATACCAGGCCTGCCTTCGAAAGGTCTTTCTCTTCCTTTCTTCCTTCCAACTCCCAAGATATGCAGCAATAGTAGATGCTACTTTTGAATAACTGCTGGTGAATCTCTCTTTAAAAATTAAACCTGGGGCGCCTGGGTGGCTCAGTGGGTTAAAGCCTCTGCCTTCAGCTCAGGTCACGATCCCAGAGTCTGGGATTGAGCCCCACATCGGGCTCTCTGCTCAGTGGGGAGCCTGCTTCCTCCTCTCTCTCTCTCTGCCTACTTGTGATCTCTGTCTGTCAAATAAATAAAATAAAATCTTAAAAAAAAAATTAAACCTAACTGGGCAATGTTCTGAAATTAAGACTTGGCCTTGGAAGACTGGGCTACTATTAGAAGGAACAGGCCTCTCCTGGGAAGACAACACCACTGAGATATCCAAGGACCAACTAATGCAGCTTTCTCAACCTTCAACTCCTCCCTTCATTCAAGGGGAGAGCCCTTTTTTATATCAACGAGAACTGTGCCTGAGAACAAAACAATTGAGGAAGATGTGAGCCAAGGACCTCAGAAAAGTCACATTCAGGCACATATAATAGGTTAATTAGTGAAGGAAATTTTATAATAATTTGTTTAGAGACAAGAAAAACTTTAGTGACATGGTGAAGGAACAGATCCATGCTTTCCCCTGTATGGGGATGACCCAGCTGAAGACTTGAGTGCACAGGGAGGCTTCTGCCCAATTGGTACTCAGTAGTGTGTTCCTAAAAGAGGAGGAAGGTCAGTAGGAGAGGAGGAGGAGAGGCTTCTACTCTGAATTATTTTTGTCACACATGCTTGCACAGGAAGCACTCTCCCACAAATTTCATACATGTGATAAAATGAGTTAAATGGGTATCAGAAGAGATATGCTTAATATTTTTTTAAAATTTGAATTCATTTTACTGAAGTTATGGATTCTCTCTCCAAAACAAATGCAAGTGAGCATACACATGAAAAATTTCCACACTCTTTCAAGGATTTATGGCCCTCCTGTAATTCATCTGAAGACTCCAAGGGAAGGATGTCTTTTCTAGAATAAATATTGCAGACCTTAGAGATGGAAGTCAGGGATAGATTAATCCAATAAAAATGAGATTTTGGCTAAGAAAAGCATTGATTTTACTGTAGTGTTTCTCTGGAGTCAACTGCTTGGTTCAAATTCTGGTTCTACCCCACTAGTCCCATCAACCCCCTAGCTGAGGCATGAGAGGCAGCCCATCATCTTCCATGTGGCATAGGTTTCTAAAACACAGATGTGTTTACTGTGAGGAATGAAAGAGTGAACATGTCTAAAGCCCTAACCTGACACATAAAGGTTTCCTGATATTATTATTTTGTTCCTTAATGAATGAGGCCAACATAGGCCACCTATCAGCCAGTTTTGCTAGAAAGCTCAGAGTTATCATTTGAATTCTTACTCTTCCATACATACTGTATTTTGTTAAATAGATAAAGGCTGCAGGAGGATTGATTTTAACATTTTAGACCACACATTCCATGTAGGATGATTGCTTAATAAATATATGTAGAAAAAAATGTGTGGAATGAATTTTACTAGGCCTCTCTAAATGTTCTTCTCTTCCTTTCTTCACACCCTCATTTCAGAACCTGTCTTTCCTTATGAGCACTCTCAAAATAGCCATGGCCTCCCAAAGCATTTCTGAGACCTGCCTACCATTAGAACCACCTGTGGTGACATTTAACTACAGATTCCCAGCCCCTATGAGATGGACACAATCAGCAGCTCTGAAGTGATAGCACTGAGGGAAGAGAAATACTTTCAAAAGTTTCTCAGGTGATTCTTAAATAATGCTAGTTTTTGAAACTACTTGCTCCATATTAAAAAGTCAAAATTGCTTCATCCTTTCATGAAAGCCCCTTTACCCTTTCATTCACTTGTCTGTCCTTTCCCAAGCACTGCCTACCACTACCCATACATATACTTTAGTCCAAGTGTACAAAACACCTATTTCCTAGTGCTCATTCTGGATATCCTCGCTATACTTCTGAACTCTGCAAGAAGAGGCCATTTTTGGTTTATTTTTATTAAAGTCAGATGCTAGAAACTATTTTATTTCCCAGATTCATACTCCCCTTAGAATCTCCAATGAGTTCCAGTTTATTTGGTTCACTGGTAGAACAAAGATGAAACAAACAATTTACCCCCCCCAAAAAAAAAGAGATATAATTTACATACTACAAAAGTCACTCTGTTGAAAGATAAAATTCACTGATTTTTAGGACATTAAAAAAATTTTGCAACCATTATCACTATCTAATTTTTATTACCCCCAAAAGAAACTTCTCATTGCAAATCACTCCCCATTATTTATCACCCACCTTCAAATCCTGTGGCAACCACTAATCTATTTTTCGTTGTTATGGTTTTGCTATTCTGGACATTTCATATGAATGGAATCATATATTATGTGGCCTTTTTGTGTCTGGTTTCTCTCACTTGGCATCATGTTTTCACAGGTCATCCACACTGTAGCATTATCAACATTTTGTTCCCTTCAATGAGCAAGTAATATCAATTATATGAGTATACCTCATGTTGTGTATTCATCTATTGATGGACATTTGGGTTGTTTTCAGCTTTTAGCTATATAAATAATGTAATAAACATCATGTACAAGTTTTTATGTGGATATGTTTTTGATTCTCTTGTTCTCTTGGGTATCTACTTATGAGTGGAATTGCTGGGTCATCTACACTTACCTTTCTAAGGAATTGTCAAACTTTGCCAAGGCATCTGTACTATTTTACATTCCCACCAATGCATGCAGGCTCCAATTTCTCTACATCCTATGGAAACCTGTTATTTTCTAGCTTTTTAAAATTTTTATTATAACCATCTTAGCAGATGTGAAGTGATACTTCATTATGGATTTTATTTGTATTTCTTTAATGATTAAGGATATTGAACATCTTTTCATGTGCTTATTGGCCACCTGTAAATCTTTGAAAAATGTATATTCAAATCCTTTGCTAATTTTTACTTTTAAACTTTTCCCCCTTCCTTTCCTGTCATTATTGAATTTTAAGAGTTATTTGTATATTCTGAAAACACATCCCTAATCAGATATATGATTTGCAAATATTCTCTTGAATTCTGTGAATTCTCTTTTTACTCTTTCAATAATGTCCTCTGAAATATAAAAGATCTTAATTTTGATGAAGCCCAATTTATTTTTCTTCCGTTGCTTGTGTTTTTGGTGTCATACTAAGAAACTATTGTCTGATTCAAGGCCATGAAGATTTTGCATGCTTTTTTTAGTTTTAGCTCCTAATATTTACTCTTTGACCCATTTTGAGTTAATTTTTATACATGTAGGAAGTAAGAGTGATTCATTCTTTTGCATGTGGCAGTGTGCCAGTGTTGTATATTGAAAAGACTATTTTTTCCCCATTGAATTGTCTAGGCATCCTTGTTGAAAATCAATTGGTCATAAATGTCAGGAGTTATCTGGACACTTAGTTCTGTTTCATTGATCTATGTCTAGCTTTCTACCAGTACTATATTGTCTTCATTATGATAGTTTTATAGTAAGTTTTGAGACCTTGAAGCATGAGTCCTCCAACTTTGTTCTTTTTCAAAAATTTTTGGCTATTAAGAGTCATTTGCATTTCCATATAGTTTTTTAGTATAACCTTTTCAGTTTCTGCAAAAAAAAAAAAAAAGCAACTGGGATTTTGATAAGGTTGCACTGAACATATAGACAAATTTGAGGCGTACTGTCATTTTTAAAAGAAGATTTTATTTATTCATTTACCAGAGAGAGAGAGAGAGAGAGAGTATAAGCAGGGGGAGCAGCAGGCAGAGTGAGAGTGAAAAGTCCCTCAGCAGGAAGCCTGATGTGGGACTTGATCCCAGGACCCTGGGACCATGACCTGAACTGAAGGCAGCCATTTAATGAACTGAGCCACCCAGGCATCCTGAGTATGGCCATTTTAATAATACTGTCTTTTCATGAACATGGGATATCTTTCCACTTATTTAGGTCTTCTTTAATCCATTTCAATAACATTTTTTAGTTTCTAGTGTATAAGTTTTGCTCATTTCCTGTTAAATTTATTCTTAAATATTTTATTTTGATGCTACTATAAATGGAGGTTTTCTGGATTTCATTTGTGAATTGTTTATTGCTAGTGTATAGAAATACAATTGGTTTTTGGATCTGACTTACACTGCAACACTACTGAACTCATTGATTAGTGGATTCCTTAGGATTTTCTATATATATAAGATCATGCCATCTGTGAAACATGAGCTCTTAATTTATAGGGGATTTTGGTTAACATACGCTTTTGTATCATTTATTGCTTTATCTTGATCAAACTGGTTAACTTTTGGGGCACCTGGGTGGCTCAGTGGGTTAAAGCCTCTGCCTTCGGCTCAGGTCATGATCTCAGGGTCCTGGGATTGAGCCCCGCATCGAGCTCTCTGCTCAGCGGGGGGCCTGCTTCCTCCTCTCTCTCTGGCTGCCTCTCTGCCTACTTGTGATCTCTGTCTGTCAAATAAATAAATAAAATCTTAAAAAAAAACTGGTTAACTTTCATGAGAATAATTTTCATCTGTAAAATGAGAGTAGTAATTCTAAAATCATTGCTGCATATGACCACACTATTCTGACTTGGCTCAGAATTGTAGACTGAAAATCAGTGTCTGTCAGAATTGGAAGGTTTGAAGGCATTTTAAAATCTGGGAGTACAGCTGAAAAACCTGACATCTTCCTGGTACTTACTTCATATTTATGATCTGTGGTGCTGCATTGAAGGGCTACTGAAGTTCTCTTGAAGATCTTGGGACTGTCTATTTATCTTCTGAAATTTCATAATGATATGTGCATCTCTTAAAATTTATTCTCTTGGGCATTTAATGGGTCTTTTCAAACTGGAAACCCATTTCCAACAGTTTGGGGAAATTATCTGTAATACCAATACGCCAATTTTTCTTCCCTTTTTCACATTTGTCTTTTCCTAAAATTTCTGTAATATGGAAGAAAGACTTGAATGATCTAAATCTTTTTTTTCTCATATTGTATTTTTACTATAATGTATGAAAGATTATTTTGACTTTATCTTCCATTTATTAATTTATTTTTTCCATATCATTAATTTGTATTTTTGGCTATTTTTCATTTTAAATGTTCTTTCATGTTTAAAAAACTAATAGCATCTTGTTCTTTTTTATAGATACAATACTTTTCTAATCTTTCTACTTATGTTAATTAGATTTTAAAAAGTGATTATTTCTCTCTCTGTTATCTGTAATTTCTAATTTCTTTTCCTGTTTATTTTATCTCTGACATTCATATTGAGTCTGACCCCAATTTTGCTTGGCTTGTATGATATTTATAAAATATCAGATTTGATATTTTAAAAAACCAGTGATTTTGGATTCTTAAAAAAAATTTGAAAAAATCTGGAGTACTAAAGCCATGTTTTTCCTGGTGAGTAGAGGCTGTCTATTTTATTTTTTAAAAAGATTTTATTTATTTATTTGAACACAGAGATAGATCACAAGTAGGCAGAGAGGCAGGCAAAGATAGAGGGGAAAGCAGGCTCCCTGCTGAGCAGAGAGCCCAATGCGGGGCTCCATCCTAGGACCCTGAGACCATGACCTGAGCTGAAGGCAGAGACCTAACCCAATGAGTCACCCAGGTGCCCTGAGACTGTCCATTTTAAATAGAACATACATTCTACTGGTTTCCTGTTTTATTCCTTTATCCATCAGGCCCTATAGGCATTTAGGTAAACCATTTTGTCCATGCTTCTCTGTCATTTACATGTCTCCAGTCCATTCAGAAATCCCCTGACTTATACTTCTGGACACATGACTTATCTTTGAAGATATAATATTTGCTCTGTTTTTCTTTCATAAAATTTTCTCCTATCACCAAATCCTTTTGTAATGTAGTTGTTCTTCTAACAAGACAGAGAGAACAAGTTTTATGACCATTAAAATCCAATGAAGGCAGGTTATTATTTGATATGCTCCAAAGACACTCATTAGCAGGGATAACTTAAGAGTGTTCTATTTCATAAATCTACTTTTGTACAAATTAAAGAAAATTCAAAGCTTTAAATTTCTCGTGTATCATTTTGTGAGGTTTGAGTCAATTAACACTTTCCAAAGATAGGGCTCTCTTTTTATATGTGGATATTGTGACTTAATTAAATGTTGACAACTTGGTATTTACTTATAACATGATAAATAAATTTTTTCTTTAGTTTTTTTTTTAATAAAAGAACTGGTGTAATTCAGTAAATGCTCATCATAGTTAAATGAAACAATATGCTATATCTCATAGGAAGACTGGTTGGCTGAAAGTTATAGGAGTCATATTTCAGTTCATTGACTCATCATTCAACCACAAATATTTGTCGAGCACCTACTATGTGTTAAGCACTCTTCAAAGTGCTGTAAGCAATCAGTCAACCAATTAGGAGAAGTTTCTTTTTTCAGGGAGCTTATAACATAGTGGAGAGAAAATAGCAAACTATACAAACAAATATGTTAACTTTATGGCTTTGGGAAAATTATTTTTTATTTCTGAGACTCAGTCTCTCTCTTCATAAAATGAGAATGTTGATCTCTAATAATTCCCATATCTATAAGTTAATGTTCTGCTTTACATTTTAATTTGTTTTTATTTACCTTGCAGAAAGTCTTAACTGCATCTAGATGTTGTATAAGGGTAATATAAAAGTGGAAAAAATAACCTCTTTTTGGGGTCTGAGAGTGTATCTTTAGGAACAGAAGAGTTTCACATTGATTTCTAAATTGTCCGAGACTGTGTGATGGAAATAGCTTTGTATTTCTCTAGAAATATTCTGTGTTTAGAAAATGTAAGAAAGAAATACTTATGTTCTTTTTTAACATAACCATGTGCTATTCATTTGACCATTCAATACATATATTTTAGCATTTATTACATGCTGGGCATTGGTAAAAAGGTATAATAAAAGACAAATCTTCTATGCTCATGAAATATACATTTTTAGATAGGAAGATTTTTCCATAATCATAAACAAGTAAATAACACTTCAGGTAGTAATAAGTGCTATAAAGACAGATAATGCAGGGTAGGAGATTAAAGAATGACAGAGGAAGAGAGGGGACTATTTGATACAGGATAACAGGAAAATCCTCTTTGAGGAGCTAGTTATAAGAATGCCAAATAAAATACGGGATGACCAACAAAATTTAAGTTGTAGATAAATGACAAATAACTTCTTAGTAGAAGTGTGTCCCATGCACTATTTTAGACATAATTGGAGTATAAAATTTATTGTTTATCTGAAATTCAAATTTAACTGGGTATCTTGAATTTTTATTTCCTAATCTGGCAACCTTATATTTGAACCAAGATCTGAATAGTGAGAAGACTGTGTACATACTGGATCTAGAGAGAGAGATTTCAAGATTTAAAAAAATGGCATGTGTAAAATCTTGTAGTAGGGATGAATATGACTGTTCAAGAAACAGCAGGAGAGCCAACATGGTCAGGTTGGATTGAGAGAGGAGGAATGGCTCTCTGTGTTGGAGACAGAGACAGAAGTCATATCATAGAGGTTCATTAAGCCATTGGAAATAATTTGTATTTCACTTGATGGAAAGTCATTAGAAAGTTCTGGCTGTGGAACAATGCGATCTAATGTTTAAGGAAACCACATTAGCTGCTATATGAACAGACAATGTAAGGACAAGAGATGAAGTGGGAAGGTTTGTGGAGAAGCCTGTGAAACAGGTCGTACCAGAGATGTTGGTTTGGAACACAGTGTTAGCAGTGGGGATGGTACCAACCAGAGGTCTGAAGTGGGTTCTATTTTAAAGGAAGAACTGCAGGACTTGCTAGTGAGTTGTAGGATATGTGAAAAAGAGTAATTAGAGTTGTTTTCTTCATCTTTGCCCTGAGCAACAGGATAACTGTTTCATGACAACTAAAGGGAAGCAAATTAAATTTGGGTAAGCACTTGTTTACGGAAACACACATAAACACACATAAACACACACACACACACACACACACACACACACACACACACACCTTGCACATTTCTTACCAGGGTTATCAATTCAAGTTACTGCTCTACTGTATCACCAACATAATCATCATCGCTTCTGTGTGTTTATTATAGCAGGTAACATTACTAGCTAGTTAGCTCTATTATTCAGTTGACTGTCACAACACTATGATGTAGATACTGTTATTGTAAACATTCTCATTTTACAAAAGAGGAAAATGAAGCTCATGGAGATTAAATAGTTTGCCCCAAGTTACACAGCTAGAAAATGGCAAAGTATGGCTCTAAAGGCAACCTGGCTGATCCTGAAACACTTTCACTAACAACTAAGTTTTGCAAAAATCAAAAAAAGGGAAAAATGGCAGATTGAATCATTCTGAATATAAAAAAGAATAGTCATTCAACTTTTATACTTCTATTTAAAAATTCAGGATTTTTAAAAAATTTAATGAGAAAATTCATGGGAAAAATATTATTTATTGACAAAAAGATTTGGGAAATTTAAGATGGGAAGATTGAAATTATATTCATTTTTCCCAAATTAATTTATAGTGTAATTCCTATCAAAATCACACATGTATGTGCACACATATATTCCTGTATGCATATATGTGTGCACATATAATGTATAAAAATGTTATTAGTCTTATTTCAACAAATCATAAATAGTTAAACAACAATCTAACTTTACCAAAAATAGAAGGGGAAAGTAGAAATACAAAACACAGGAAATAAATAAAAGTATTCTGAGAAATGATAGAAATTAGAAAATTTGAGATTACTTTTTTCCCTTCAAATCTATTCCAAATATATCTGAAAATGCTGTTGATATAGTATGTTTACCGAGATACGTGTTTACTGATGGAAACAAGGTGAGGAACTGGAAAAAATAATCTATAATTTTGTGTGTCTAAAGAGGTAGAAAACAAGATTATAGATTCATATTCACTCTTATCTCCATAAAGAAACTCTGAAAGGATATACTAGACACTCATGAAGGTTATACCTGCATGAGGGACAGTGAAGGAAGACTTTTTGCTATACTGCTTTAATACTGAATAATATGACTGTATTACCAATACAAATATTTAAAAAATAATATTAACATGCCATATATTGGAAACTGGAAGGCAATTACTTCTGTGGTGAAAAAGGCACGCTTTGAGCACTGACCATACAAAATTTGAGTAGTTTTACTACAAAGCTGTACTGGTTGGGAAGCATATGGTTTTGATCAAATAAATCTCTGGATGATTTTTATAAGTCTTTCATCACCTATTGATTCTAAAAAAAAAAATCCTTTTGACATTACAGTCTATGTTTGGTCCAATTCCATATTACTAACTTGATTTCCTTTCTCAGAGTCTCTGAAGCAATTTGCTTCCACGCCTGAGCAGGATTTCAGTTCAGAGATAAAACAGAAAAATTATTAACTAAATATGATGCATTATTTATTTTGTTCTGTTTCTTATTCTCTAAATCCAGTTTTGTGTTCAACTTATTTAAAAATATAAATGTTTCTAGGTTTAATGCTTTGAGCACCAGATTTTGAGATGATGTCCATATTTAATCATCTTTTCTGCTCTATAACAAGCAGCAAAATAGGTCTGAATAGGTTTTAACAAAGTTGATCATATTTTTCTCTTCCAGGGCTCTTATATTTTACATAATACTCTTTGTAATTCTGCTATCTGACTCATGTCTGTAATTTATTCAGGACAATTTCCTTTTCATAGATCTTTAATATTAATTTTTAATAAAATTAATTAATTAATGATTATTAATGAAAATTAATTATAACCATTAATTAAATATTAAAAATATTATATTTAATAATATATTTTTAGCTTTTATCCTCTTATTTTAGTTTGTCAGTACTTAGCTGAATTTGGAGATTATATAAATTTGTCTTATTTATTTTTACTTGTATTTTCCACTCATTAAAAGCTGATGGTTTGGGAGATTATTATTTTTATTTTTAATCTCTTGCAATGTTATAGCATTGTCATTAGAGTTGTTTCACTCCTTGAACTACAGATAAATCATTATTATGTTCCAACCCTTCTTTCCTATAGGGCTTCTTGTTCTTCAACTCCACATTTCCAACATGCTAGCTCACAATGCTTCTAAATTTCATGTGGGGTAACATACTCACCAATTCCTGAAAGCTGATCACATTTGTGAGGCATGGGAAAAATGATGTAGTTTATTAAATTGACGAAGAAAACTATATCTATTAAGGAAGTGAGTTCTACAGTTCATTTCAGATACCGATGGTATCATAAGTCTTCTCTGCTTAATATGAGGAATAACCTAAAAATTGTTTTTAGATGTTATAATATAAAATGCCTTTATGATATTTCTCTTAGCTAAAGAAAATATAGGACCCAGTGGTTTTTATCTTGCAGAGATAGTATGAGAATAATGAAGAAAGAAGCTAGCTACGATTTTCTGAGAAATTTGTCTCTATTGAAAGAAAATGTCAGGGAGCCTAGGTGACTTAGTTGTTTAAGTGTCCTACACTTGATTTTTGGCTCAGGTCATGATCTCAGGGTTGTGAGACCAAGCCCTATGTTAGACTCCATGCTAGGCATGGAGACTCCGTAGAATTCTCCCTCTCTTTCAATCTCTGCCCCTACCCTGCTTTCTCTCTCTCTCCCTCTCTAAAAAAATGTAGTAAGGCCATTTAAGGAAATCTTAGGGTGTTTGGATTCATATTATATAGTTGCCATAACAGAAATAAATATAAGGTATGGTGTGAGTTTTAGAGTCATCTTTCCTACACTGGAGGAGAAGGATATCAGTGAAGGCTTTTCAGAGAACGTTACCTGAATGTATCTAAAAAGCATGTGGGGGGGGTTGCCAGGTATAGATGGGAAGGATAAAGCAGTGCATACAGAAGAAAGCACTGTATGTGAAAACAGAGAAGCATGAGATGCTCTGGTATTTGGGGCAAATGGATGGAAATATGATGAGATGCTGGGGTGATGAATAACTGATGATAAAGGGATCCAGCTATATAAGGAACAAATCAAAGAGGTCTTTGTAACCCATTCTAAAGTTTTAAAGTATTTTTTTCTAACCATATTTTTAGTAAATAAATAATAGCAAATCTGCATAAACTTTAACCTTGATTGGGATGTACACTGTCTTAAACAACAAAAACTCTGTTAATAGTACAGGGTAGGCAGTGAAGAAAAAGTATATGAAGTGTTAATTGAAAGATTATCTCTACCTGAGAGTCTACTTTCTTACTTTTCATTCACTCTTCCAACAGTAATTTGGTTCTGCTTCCACTATACCTTCACAATTATTTAGGTCACTGTTATAGGTTTAATATGTATGTCCCTCCAAATTCATCTACTGAAATCCTAACCCCCAATGTGATGGTATTGGGAGGTGGGTCCTGGGATCAAGCCCCATGTCAGGCTCTCCCTCTCTGCTCTCCCTCTTCCACTCCCCCTGCTCGTGTTCCCTCTCTTATGGTCTCTCTCTGTCAAGTAATTAAATAAAATCTTTTTTTTTTTTAAGAGGGGAGGAGTCAAGATGGCAGAGAAGTAGCAGGCTGAGACGACATCAGGTAGCAGGAGATCAGCTAGATAGCTTATCAAACCATTTCAAACACCTGCAAATCTAACAGGAGATCGAAGAGAAGAAGAGCAACAATTCTAGAAACAGAAAATTGACCACTTACTGAAAGGTAGAACCAGCAGAGAAGTGAATCCAAAGTGATGGGAAGATAGACCGCAGGGGGAGGGGCTGGCTCCTGGCAAGTGGCGGAGCAACGGAGCACAAAATCAGGACTTTTAAAAGTCTGCTCCACTGAGGGACATCGCTCCGGAGGCTAAACCGGGGTGAAGCCCACACGGGGACAGTGTGGCCTCAGGTCCTATGGGGTCACAGAAGGATCAGGGATGTCTGAGTGTTGCAGAGCTCACAGGTATTAGAGCAGGGAAGCTGGCTATAGAGACAGAGCCAAGGAGTGAGCTCTCAACTCGGGGTTACCTTGAACTATAATCCATAGCACAGGCCACTGCTCTGTGAGTGGAGTTCCCACAAGATCCAGGCAGATCCCCCTGGAAGAGCTCAGAGATTTGCAGGGTTCAGAGACTCCAGTTAGAGCTGTGTGCCAGAGACAGAGACACTTGGTCACAGGCTGGGTGAGCTGGGACCACAGCCAGAGGCCAGGGAGATGGGAGTGATGGAACGCTTTTCTCTGAGGGTACACTGAGGAGTGGAGCCCTGAGCTCTTGGCTCCTCCAGACCAGAGACTGGGAGGCCGCCATTTTCATTCTTATCCTCCAGAACCCTACAGAAACCGTTCAGGGAACAAAAGCTCCCAAAGGCAAACCTGAGCGGATTACGTAGCCTGGCCCCTGGTAAGGGTGGTGCAATTCCACCTGAGGCAAAGACACTTGAGAATCACTACAACAGGCCCCTCCCCCAGAAGATCAACAAGAAATCCAGCCAAGCCCAAGTTCACTTACCAAGGAGAACAGTGGAATTCCAGAGGAGGAGAAAGCAAAGCATGGAATTCATAGCTTTCTCCCTATGAATCTTTAGTCTTGCAAAGTTAATTAATTTAAAAAAATTTTTTTTCTTCTGCTAATTTTCTAAAACTTTTACCCTTTCTTCTCTTAATGTTTTTTAACTAGTTTATCTTAATACCATTCATAAAAAAATCTCTATTGAATCTTCATTATTATAGTCATATTTTATCCTTCATTGTATCTAACTTTATTCTTTGTATACACATAGGGTTTTTTCTTCTAAAAAATTTGGGGTACAACTTCTTCTAATAGATAAAAATACACCCTAAATCTAGCACTGGGCTTGTTCTAGTCTCTAGCCCAAGCAAATTCTCTCTACTTTCTTATTCTTTATTCTCCCAACCAACTTACTTTATCAACTCCTTTGTTAGAAATTTAAAAAAATATTTTTTATCTTTATAGTCATATTCCATCCCTTCATTGTGTTTACCCTTATATATGTTTTTCATTCTTTAAAATTTTGGGAGGTAGTTTCTTCTAAGAGACCAAAATACTCCCAAAATTAAGTGAGAGACCCTGTTCTAGTCACCAGTCATATATATATATATATATACATATATATGTATATATATATATTCTTTTTTATATTTTTTCTTTGTTTTATTTTTTTATTTTTTCCTGAACTTTTTACCCCCTTTCTCCCCTCCAATATTTGGGGTCTCCTCTGATTTGGTTAAAGCACATTTTCCTGGGGTCTTTCCCACCATTTTAGTATTTTATTTACTCCTTCATTTATTCTTATCTGGACAAAATGACAAGGCGGAAAAACTCACCACAAAAAAAAAGAACAAGAAACTGTACCAAAGGCCAGGAACCTAATCAATACAGACATTGGTAATATGCCAGATCCAGAGTTCAGAATGAAAATTTTCAAGGCTCTAGCTGGGCTCGAAAAAGGAATGGAAGATATTAGAGAAACCATGTCTGGAGAAATAAAAGCCCCTTCTGGAGAAATAAAAGAACTAAAATCTAACCAAGTTGAAATCAAAAAAGCTATTAATGAGGTACAATAAAAAATGGAGGCTCTTACTGCTAGAATAAATGAGGCAGAAGAAAGAATTAGTGATATAGAAGACCAAATGACAGAGAATAAAGAAGCTGAGAAAAAGAGAGACAAACAACTACTGGACCACAAGGGGAGAATTCGAGAGATAAGTGATACCATAAGATGAAACAACATTAGAATAATTGGGATTCCAGAAGAAGAAGAAAGAGAGAGGGAAACAGAAGGTATATTAGAGAGAATTATTGTAGAGAATTTCCCTAATATGGCAAAGGGAACAAGCATCAAAATCCAGGAGGAACAGAGAATCCCCCTCAAAATCAATAAGAATAGGTCCACAACCCGTCATCTAATAGTAAAATTTACAAGTTTTAGCGACAAATAGAAAATCCTGAAAGCAGCCTGGGACAAGAAGTCTGTAACATACAATGGTAAAAATAATAGATTGGCAGCTGACTTATCCACAGAGACCTGGCAGGCCAGAAAGAACTGGCATGATATATTCAGAGCACTAAACGAGAAAAACATGCAGCCAAGAATACTATATCCAGCTAGGTTATCATTGAAAATAGAAGGAGAGATAAAAAGCTTCCAGGACAAACAAAAACTGAAAGAATTTGTAAACACCAAACCAGCTCTACAGGAAATATTGAAAGGGGCCCTCTAAGCAAAGAGAGACCCTAAAAGTATTACCAGAAAGGAACAGAGACATTATACAGTAACAATCACCATACAGGCAATACAATGGCACTAAATTCATATCTCTCAATAGTTACCCTGAATGTAAATGGGCTAAATGCTGTCAATATGCTGCCTACATGAAACTCATTTTAGACCCAAGGACACCTCCATATTGAAAGTGAGGGGGTGGAAAACAATTTACCATGCTAATGGACATCAGAAGAAAGCTGGGGTGGCAATCCTTATATCAGATCAATTAGATTTTAAGCCAAAGACTATAATAAGAGATGAGGAAGGACACTATATCATACTCAAAGGGTCTGTCCAACAAGAAGATCTAACAATTTTAAATATCTATGCCCCTAACATGGGAGCAGCCAACTATATAACCAATTAATAACAAAATCAAAGAAACACATTGACAAGAATATAATACTAGTAGGGGACTTTAACACTCCCCTAACTGAAATGGACAGATCATCCAAGCAAACGATCAACAAGGAAATAAAGGCCTTAAATGACACACTGGACCAGATGGACATCACAGATATATTCAGAACATTCTATCCCAAAGCAACAGAATACACCTTCTTCTCTAGTACACATGGAACATTCTCCAGAATAGATCACATCCTGGGCCATAAATCAAGTCTCAACCAGTATCAAAAGATTGGGATCATTCCCTGTTTATTTTCAGACCAAATGCTCTGAAGCTAGAACTCAATCACAAGAGGAAATTTGGAAAGAACAGAGACTAAAGAGCATCCTTCTAAAGAATGAATGGGTCAACCAGGAAATTAAAGAAGATTTGAAAAAATTCATGGAAACAAATGATAATGATAACACAACAGCTCAAAATCTGTGGGATACAGCAAAGGCAGTCCTGAGAGGAAAATACATAGTGATACAAGCCTTTCTCAAGAAACAAGAAACGTCTCAAATACACAACCTAACCCTACACCTAAAGGAGTTGGAGAAGGAACAACAAAGAAAGCCTAATCCCAGCAGGAGAAGAGAAATAATAATGATCAGAGCAGAAACCAATGAAATAGAAACAAACAAACAAAAAAAACCCCCCCAAACACAATAGAACAAATCAACAAAACTAGGAGCTGGTTCTTTCAAAGAATTAATAAGGTTGATAAATACCCGGCTAGACTTATCAAAAAGAAAAGAGAAAGGACCCAAATAAATAAAATCATGAATGAAAGAGGAGAGATCACAACCAACACCAAAGAAATACAAACAATTATAAGAACATATTATGAGCAATTCTACGCCAAGAAATTTGACAATCTGGAAGAAATGGATGCATTCCTAGAGACATATAAACTGCCACAACTGAACCAGGAAGAAATAGAAAACCTGAACAGACCCATAACCAGTAAGGAGATTGAAACAGTCATCAAAAATCTCCAAACAAACATAAGCCCAGGGCCAGACGGCTTCCCAGGGGAATTCTACCATTTAAAGAAGAATTAATTCCTATTCTCCTGAAACTGTTCCAAAAAACAGAAATGGAAGGAAAACTTGCAAACTCGTTTTATGAGGCCAGCATCGTCTTGATCCCCAAACCAGACAAGGATCCCATCAAAAAAGAGAATTACAGACCAATATCCTTGATGAACACAGATGTGAAAATTCTCACCAAAATACTAGCCAAGGATCCAACAGTACATTAAAAGGATTATTCACCACGACCAAGTGGGATTTATTCCAGGGCTGCAGGGTTGGTTCAACATCCACAAATCAATCAATGTGATATAATACATTAATAAAAGAAGGAACAAGAACCATATGATACTCTCAATAGATGCTGAAAAAGCATTTGACAAAGTACAGCATCCCCTCCTGATCAAAACTCTTCAAAGTGTAGGGATAGAGGGCACATACCTCAATATTATCAAAGCCATTCATGAAAAACCCACCGCAAATATCATTCTCAATGGAGAAAAACTGAGAGCTTTTCCGTTAAGGTCAGGAACACGGTAGGGATGTCCGCTATCACTACTGCTATTCAACATAGTACTAGAAGTCCTAGCCTCAGCAATCAGGCAACAAAAAGAAATTAAAGGCATCCAAATTGGCAAAGAAGATGTCAAACTATCATTCTTCGCAGATGATATGATACTGTATGTGGAAAACCCAAAAGACTCCACTCCAAATCTGCTAGAACTTGTACAGGAATTCAGTAAAGTATCAGGATATAAAATCAATGCACAGAAATCAGTTGCATTTCTTTACACCAACAAGACAGAAGAAAGAGAAATTAAGGATTCAATCCAGTTTACAATTGCACCCAAAACCATAAGATACCTAGGAATAAACCTATCCAAAGAGGCAAAGAATCTCTACTCAGAAAACTATAAAGTACTCATGAAAGAAATTGAGGAAGACACAAAGAAATGGAAAAATGTTCCATGCTCATGGACCAGAAGAACACATATTGTGAAGATGTCTATGCTACCTAAAGCTATCTACACATTTAATGTAATCCCTATCAAAATCCCAACCATTTCTTTGAAAACAATTAATCCTAAAATTTATATGGAAAAGACCTCGAATAGCCACAGGAATATTGAAAAAGAAAGCTAAAGTTGGTGGCATCACAATTCTGGACTTCAAGCTCTACTACAAAGCTGTCATCATCAAGACTGTATGGTACTGGCACAAAAACAGAAACATAGATCAATGGAACAGAATAGAAAGCCCAGAAATATACCCTCAACTCTATGGTCAACTAATCTTTGACAAAGCAGGAAAGAATATCCAATGGAAAAAAGACAGTCTCTTCAACAAATGGTGTTGGGAAAATTGGACAGCCACATGCAGAAAAATGAAATTGGACCATTTCCTTACACCACACATGAAAATAGATTCAAATTGGATGAAGGACCTCAATGTGAGAAAGGATTACATCAAAATCCTTGAGGAGAACACAGGCAGCAACCTCTTTGACCTCAGCCGCAGCAACTTCTTCCTAGGAACAACGCCAAAGGCAAGGGAAGCAAGGGAAAAAATGAACTATTGGGACTTCATTAAGATCAAAGCTTTTGCACAGCAAAGGAAACAGTTAACAAAACCAAAAGACAACAGACATAATGGGAGAAGATATTTGCAAATGACTTATCAGATAAAGGGCTAGTATCCAAAATCTATAAGGAGCTTAGCAAACTCAACACCCAAAGAACAAATAATCCAACCAAGAAATGGGCAGAGGACATGAACAGACATTTCTGCAAAGAAGACATCCAGATGGCCAACAGATACTTGAAAAAGGGCTCCACATCACTCGGCATCAGGGAAATACAAATCAAAACCACAATGAGATACCACCTCACACTAGTCAGAATGACTAAAATTAACAAGTCTGGAAATGACAGGTGTTGGCGAGGATTCGGAGAAAGGGAACACCCTCCTACACTGATGGTGGGAATGCAAGCTGGTGCAACCACTCTGGAAAACAGTATGGAGTTTCCTCAAAAAGTTGAAAATAGAGCTACCTTACGACCCAGCAATTGCACTACTGGTGTTTACCCTAAAGATACAAACGTAGTGATCCGAAGGGGCACATGCACCCAAATGTTTATAGCAGCAATGTCTGCAATAGCCAAACCATGGAAAGAACCTAGATGTCCATCAACAGATGAATGGATAAAGAAGAGGTGGCATATATATATATACAGTGGAATACTATGCAGCCATCAAAAGAAATGAAATCTTACCATTTGAGACGACATGGATGGAACTAGAGCGTATTATGCTTAGCGAAATAAGTCAATCAGAGAAAGACAACTATCATATGATCTCCCTGGTAAGAGGAAGTAGAGATGCAACGAGGGAGATTTTGGGGGGTAGAAAAGAATAAATGAAACAAGATGGGATTGGGAGGGAGACAAACCTTAAGAGACTCTTAATGTCACCACACAAACTGAGGGGGAGCCGTGGGGAGGGGTGTAGGGAGAGGGTGGTGGGGTTATGGACATTGGGGAGGGTATATGCTATGATGAGTGCTGTGCAATGTATAAACCAGGTGATCCACAGACCTGTACCCCTGGGGCTAATACATTATATGTTTATAAAAAAATTAAAAAATTAAAAAAGAAAGACAGTCACCAATGACCTTTATTTATAAGTTTAAAAATTTTAAGTATAAATTATAATTAAATTTACTACTATATAATTAAATTGCATATTATATGTTTTTAGTACTGTTTAAATTTATAAATTATGAATTTATAAAATTCGGGCCTGTTCTTATTTGGTCATTTGGGAGCATTTAACATTATACACCACAAACTGCTCCCTTAAACACTCTCTTCTTGTGTCTTCCCAGATGCCTCACTTCTGTCATTTTCCTTGTTTTTTTGCCCCCTAACTTTAGGCTACTTTGAGAGCTCCTACTCTATCCAGCCATTTAATTTTCGTCTTCTAGGGATGGTAGGTCCTTTCTCTTTTCACCATGCCCTCTCTGCTGGGGCATGTCTATTTAGTTCATAATTTCAATTATAGTTAATATCTGTATGTAAGTGATTTCCAAACCTTTACCTACATAAAAAATGTTCCTCTTCCTCAAAAAGTTAAAAACTGAACTACCCTATGGCCTAGCAACCCATCAAACTGCACTACTAGGTATTTGCCCAAAGGATACAAAAATACAGACTCAAAGGGTATACATGCACTCTGCTGTTTATAGCAGGATTATCAACTACAGCCAAGCTATGGAGAGAGCCCAAATGTACATGACTGGACTGAATTATGTCTTCTCCTACTTCCAATTCATATTGAAGTCTTAATCCCCAATACTTCAGAATGTTGACTGTATTTGGAGACAGGGTCTATAAAGAGGTAATTAAGGTAAAATGAGGTCAGTAGAGTGGGCCCTAGTCCAGTATGACTGGTGTCCTTATAAGGAGAGGAAATTTGGACACAGGTACAGAGGGAATACCATTTGAAGACAAAAAGAGAAGATGACCATCTACAGGGCAAGGGGAGAGGTTTCAAAAGAAACCAACACTGTCAATATTGATCTCAGACTTCCAGCCTCAAGAACTGTAAGAAACTACATTTCTGTTGTTTATACCACACAGTTTGTGGCACTTTCTTAAGGCAGCCCCAAAAAACTGATACAGTGATGAAGGGTAGAAGTTTATCTTTCAAAGTAAATCTCTAACTGATAGGATAATCTCTTGCTATATATATTTAGAATAATAATCTACTGATTTTAGCTGGGAGAAATAAAACCAAAATGTGATTTTTAACATTAATTTATAGTTCCACATGACTTCAGATGTTGTTCTACTGTAAGGACTGTAAATACAATAAAATATAACCCAATGAAAGGAATATGATATGGTCTTATGTGTATGTACAGTTATTGCATATTCTGGTACAATCCAGAATTTATTTTAAAATAAGGAATCAGAAACATTTTGTTTGAAATAGATATAAGCCATGGATGGTAAAGTTTTTTTATGTCACCCAAGGATGTTAAATGGATTGTATATTAATGTGAAAGTGTCAACCCTATGTTTATGGGTGTAAAAATCATTTTCATTTAAAACTCCTATTTCCTGTTATCCCCTTTGCTGAAATTTCTCATGCTTCATCTCAATTTCAGCCACATATTGTGAGGGTACACAAAAATTCATTTGGCCAATTCTGAGACATCCAAATGTGAAGGACGTATTTCAGGTAGAGGAAGTTTTTGAACCTACTTTTTAAGATTGTGATAATTCAAAGTGGTTTGGCTCAGTTTAAGTAATACTTTTACTTGACTTAAAATAATGTAGATTAGAAAGAGCAAACATGCAGCCTTTTGAAAGAGAAGACTTGAGCACAGCGATGGTACTGGCTCATGCATGGAGTTGCCCTAGGGGGCTCCCCAGTGTTTATCCTGTGGAGCTGTGCACCAGCAACAGTGAGATGGTCCACAGAGAGACGGCAGCTCAAATGTCCTTCCTGAGGCTAGCAGTTACCTGAAGTAGCTCAGTTCCTCCCCTGTAGCTCACTCAGGGCTTTCTAAAGTTGTCCAATATTCTCCAGCATCACCTATGACAATGGTTCTCAGTCACAATTTCCAATGTACTGCACAGAACAGTTTTGTTGATTTATGCTGTGGAAATTAAGGCAGGTAGACCCACCCACCCATCCAGACACACACACACACACACACACACACACACACACACACACACACTCATGGCTACAGCATTTAGAATCATCAGGGTGTCTGCCTCACAGGCTGTGGTATAAGCATTGCCCCAAGACACAGGGATCGGGTAGCCAAATGCTGAACGGATGAAGTGGAGTTAAGGTGAGAGAAGTACTTCTCAAATAGTTTCCAAGTAATAGCAGCCCAGGAGGGAATGGCATTAAGCTTGATGCATTTGTATATTTACATTTATATATGTTAATGAGAGATCTCTCTGTCTCTCTCTCTTTCTTTTGCTTTCTCATTTGCTTTCACTCTTTCTCTAAAAATGCAGTGTGTACTTGTAACAGTAAATAATTGTGAAAATATAGAGTATAGGGTAGAAAATGTAACTATTTCTGCATATGTGTTCCTATTTCTCTATCTCTATCATCTATTTATAATATAATTTGCCTTATAATATATATACATAGTTCTTTATTCTGATTTTTAAAAATATATTATGAGCAGTTTGCCATTTTCTTAAAGAACTAGATATTTAATGATCATATGCCATTATTTTTACCATTTTTAACCATTAAATAATTGTTTCAGTTTAATTTTGTTTTGTTTTGCTATTATAATTAACTGGAATAGACAACTGTTGTAACAACATCATTAAATGCCTGGGAAATTCAATGTTGAAACAATGACAGGCAGATGTCCGGATATGACTGCACAGGAACTTTGCCTCTGGTGGGTCAACTCTAAGGCATGACTTCAACTTCAAAGTTTCCCTGAGGGATTAGCTGAAGCCTGCCTGGAGCTTTACCTACAACTACACCCTTCCTTTGCTTCCTCTCTTCCCACTCCTGCTTCTTCCGCTTGCTTACTGCTTCCCCCTCGGAGCACTTCTTTAATAAATCACTTGGAATAAACCTTTGTCTTGCACTCTGCTTATGAAGAACTTGGCCTAAGACATCTTTTCATAAATATATGATTATTCTCATAAGATAATATCTTAGAATTACTCTTTTATGAGGTACATACTTAAAAAAATTTTTTTTATTTTTATATAAACATATAAAACCCCACCACCCTCTCCCAACACCTCTCCCCCCCACCCCCCTCAGTTTGTTTTATGACATTAAGAGTCTCTTTTGGTTTGTCTCCCTCCTGATCCCATCTTGTTTCATTTATTCTTTTCCTACCCCCTTAACCCCCACCCCCGTTGCATCTCCACTTCCTCACATCAGGGAGATCATATGATAGTTGTCATACTTTCTAAAGCGTTTGACAAACACTGTTAATTTGCTCTGTAGAAAAGTTGTACAGAATTAAATTCTTACCATCAATGCATGTGTGCTTCCTCCATTGTGTCCTTTTGAATATTATTAATTATAATTTGAATAAATCTTTGTCTTGGTAAGCAAAGAATATTTCATTGTCATAATTATTTTGGGGCTCTTTGGTGAGCAATTCCTGCAAAGAATTTAGTCATGCTCTATTGTAACTGCATATGGCTATCGTACCATGCTTTGACATCCTCAGTACAGAAAGCTCTGGGTTGACTTCCTCTTCCACTATAGTTTCAACCCTCTCTGGAGGTAGAGCCCTCTCTGTGCTTGGGGAAGATCCTGATCTCTATCATCCTTGGAGTAGATACTTGATTGGAGTAGGAACTTGGAGTAGATACTTGATTGACTAGGGCCCATTAGGTTATCTTTCTTGTGAATATAAAACTGACAGTTAAAGCCAGAAAAATCTAAAAAGGCAAAGAGACTAAATAAAATCTAGAGAGTGGGACTATGCTTATGGTGGCACCCTAAAGGAGATCTGTTAGCTCAAAGAGGACAATAGAACAGATAACTGGGCTTAAAAATTGACTCATGCTGATATATGGAAATTTGATAATTAAGTTGGTGTTGCAGAACAGACAGTAAAGAAAGAACTATTAATAAATGACATTTGGGAAAACTACTTATCCATATGGAAAAATGAAAATGGATCTCCTCCTCATATACACAAAAGCCAAATCCAATTGGGACAAGAACTTCCATGAAAAAGGTGAAATTGTAAACATTTTGGAAAGAACTTGAGAGAAGGAGCTATAGTTGGGGTACAGAAGGACTTTTAAACAAGACACAAGTGATCCTTTTCACAACACAGCTAAGTACAGACTGAGAAATTTTATTACATTCAAATTAACAATTTCTGTCCTTCAAAAGCAACCTTTAAGAAGAGGGAAAAAGAAGCCACAGACCTGGAGAAGCTATTTGGTAAACATTGTAATAAAGAGATTATTAGTATCCATACTATATGAAGATACCTATAAATCAACAAGAGGAAGCAACATAATAGAAAAAAATGAGCAATACATATGTATAGATATTTTGCAGTGGGGAAATATGCATGGCTTGCAAATATGAACATATATTCAACCTTATTTGTAATCAGGAAAAGACAAATTAAGCATCATAAAATAACATTTCACCTACCAGAGTGGCTGTAATTTATAAATCTGATAGTGCTAAATATTGATAAGTACATTGAGCAATGGGAACTCTTATGAGCTGCATTTTTGAGTATATATTGAAACAGACTCTTTGGAAAAACTATTTAAAATTACCTTCTAAATTTAATATTTCCATAACAAAGTCCTAAAAAATTCCACTTCTTAGGTGTAAATACACCCTTTACAAACTTGTATGTTATACCTGAAGACATGCATAAGATCATCCTGAGAAGAATCGTTGTAATGGCAAAAAACAGGAAGCAGTCCAAATGTTCATCAACAGTAGAATGGGGAATTATATTACAGTATACTCATGTTTTGGTATATTACAGAAAATGAAATCATAGCTACATGCATTAGCATGTAAGAATCTCAAAAATAGTACTTAGTAGAAAGAGAAAATCACAGACTACCTACAATAAATGTCAGTTCAAAATCATAAAAAAGCAAGAAATATATATGTGTGTTTATATATAACACAGAAAACTAAAAATAAAAGCAAAAGAATAAGTAACACAAAAACTAGACTTGTACGTGAATCCAACTGAGGAGAAGGAGGTAATGAAATCAAGAAGGGCACAGAGGGATCCTCAAAGTTAATGGTAATGGATAGTTTCACGATTAGGATGGTTGGTCATAGTTTTTATTATTATTTCTGAAACTATACAAAACATATGTACACTAGTATACACACATCCATATTCATAGGTTTGATAATTTTATAATAAAATGGTGGACTTGGAATGTGGCAAACAATGGTATATATAAACAAACCCTACAAGGACATGGCCACTACTCTGAGAATTAAATACTGGTGACATTTGTCAGGTGAGATATACCAGTTTAGAGATCTTCGTTTCATGATTATAGAAACAAACTGAAAATTTGTAATATTGCTTTAAAAAGCCAATTCACTGAGAATATGTGAGATTATAGACATGAGATTATGAAATGAGATTACAGAATTTGTTCACCCATTCTTGAATAATGAGTGATTTTTATTTTTTTCTTTTTAATTTAAATTCAATTAATTAACATACAATATATTATTTGTTTCAGGGGTACAGGTCTGTGAGTCATCAGTCTAACATAATATCCAGTGCTGATTACAACACATACCCTCCCCAATGTGCATCACCCAGTTAACCCATCCAAATATGGGTGTGTGTATACTAGTGTGACTTTAAAAAACCTCACATGTGTTAGTTACTTTCTAGATGCAGTGACTAGAGCATTAAACAGTAGATAAAATATTGGCTCTCTTAGACCTTTCAATCAAGATGCAATGGGAAAGACTTATAATAAGAAAGTAAACTAATATTTATAATATATCAAGGGCTGATAGCTATTATGAGAAAAATAGATCCAGATGATTTTAGCTTTTGGTCACAACAAAGTAACTTGCCTTCTCAATAAAAACAAACAAACAACAACAGCAAGAACTACAAAATTGAACAAAATATATAATGTAACTATTTTCAAGCATAGACCAAAAGAAAACATAGGACTGTGATCGTTTAGAAAAGGCAAACAAACACACAATGTGAGGTCAGTGATTGACCAAGATTTCTCTGGATTTTCATCTACGGCACTTGGCTATTATAGAGCAGGAAGATGGATCCCAAATAGAAGAGGGGGCTGGATTTCTGGGTTGAGGAAGCAGAGCAAAATTCCATGTTGCCTTAAATATTTGAAATTTGTGGGGCAGCATACTAGAGGAGAGCTAGCTGAACAGAGAGAGGGAAGACCTAGACATCTGTGTGGGAGTTCCTCATACATAATTGGTCAAGGATTGAGCTGCACACATGCAGGGAAGTATTTATAAGGTCTAGCAAGAGATTGCCTGCTGAAAGACAGAGTTGAAAGAGGTCAGCTGATCATTAGAGGTTCTGCAGTTTTGGATGACACTGGAGTTCCAGCCCAGTCAGAGTGGAGGCCTTGCTGGATAGCTGGAGCTGTCAATGTTAGAGACTTCACAATGTAAACATTTTTGATATTTTAAGGATATTATCACATCTATGATAAAGGATCACATTTCTAAATTCAACACCAAAAAAAAAAAAATCCGCCACAAAAAATCATAGGACCAAGTCTGATAGAACCAACATTATCCCACAGTAATTTGATTAACTACCAGAACAAAAGTCAACACCCTCTAAAGGATGGAGTCATAATTCAAACTCTCTATCTTCCATTGTCTGCAGTCTAACGTATACAATGAAAACTACTAGACTTGAGAGGAAATAGGAATACCTTGCCCATAGTCAAGAAAAATAAAGTCTATCAAAACTAAATCTAGAACTAGCAAAGATTTTTAAAAAGCTATTATGTACATATTCAAGGATTTGAAGGAAAATGTGGTTATGCTGAATAAATAGCTGGGGAATCTCAAAAGAGAAATAAAAATTCTCTTTTATAAAAGTATAGAAATTGCAAATTTAGAATTAAATGTGTAATATCTGAAAAGAAAATTTTAGATTGCACAGGAATGCATCACTGAACTTGAGGATGGATCATTAAAAATTATCCAATGTGAAGATGAGAGAAAAAGATGATTAAAATAATAAACATATCTTACATGATCCATAAGATATTATTGATTGGTCAAATATATATGTAATTCAACCAGAAGGAGAGGAAATAAATAATAGAGCAGAAAAAATTTAGAGATACAATGGTCAAAATTTTCTCAAATAGGGTGAAAGATATGAATTCAACATTCATGAGGCTCAGCAAACTTCAATTAGAGTAGAGCAAAGAAAAGCCACACTTAGAAATATATTTCAACCTCTGGAAATCAAAAATGAAGAGAAAATCTTGAAAGCAGACAGAGAGAAAATGATCTTTTACTTACAAAATGATGGCAAACTTCTCACCAGAAGCAGTAAAGTTTAGAAATCAGTGTAATGATATCTTTAAAATGTTGAAAAAAAGAATTGAGATGCTATTCAAAAATATTCTTCAGGGGGCACCTCGTTAAGCATGCGACTCTTGATTTCAGGCTCAAGTTCTGATCTCAGGGTTGTGGGAACAAGTTCAACATCAGACTCCAAGCTGAATATGGAGCCTGCTTAATATTCTCTGTCCCTCTTCTTGTGCACCTCCCATCCCTCCCCCACTCACACACTTTCTCTCTCAAAAAATTCTTCATGAATTAAAAAAAAAATCAGATAGATAAAACACAGAGAATTCATTTCTAGCTAATCTGCACTATAAGAAATGCTACAGTAAGTTCTTTATACTTAAGGAAAATGAGATCAAATGGCAACTCCATTATATGAAGTAATTAGAAATATCATACATACTAAACATGTGAATAAATATATAATACTTATGTTTTTTTATTTCCTCAATTAAAAAAAAGATATATGATAGCACTTTTTAAAGATTTGTTTATTCATTTTTTAAAAAAAAAGATTTGTTCATTGAATTTAGAGAGAGAGAGAGAGACTCTCACGCAGACTCTGCACTGAGATCATGACCTGAGCTGAAACCAAGAGTCCAATGCTCTACCAACTGAGGCATCCGGGTATTCTGAGACATATGACAGCTGTTAAAGCAAAATTTATAAAACTGTGTTGTGGGATTTATAAAATCTATGGATACATTTGTAATGCCTATGACAGAAACATAAAGGTAGGGAGTAAATGGAACCACACTGCTATAAAAATATCATGTTTTATATAATGTTAACTCAAAGTAGATTATGAAAAATAAAGTATACTGCAAACCTTGGAACAGCTAACAAAATAAAAAAATAAGAAAAAGAAAAAAGAGAAGAAATAAAATACAATATAAAGAGGTACAGCTAAGAAGCCAATAGAGGAATTGAAACTGAATTTCAAAACATATTTGATTAATTCTAAAGGAGACAGGAAAAAGAAATGGAAAAAAAAATTGGACTAAAAGAAAACAAATGGCAATAGAGTAAAATTCAATCGTATCAAAACATTAAATAAAAATGGCCCCAAACCTCTAATTTAAAGCCGCAGATTGTCACACTGGATAAAAACTGAGAGCTATTTCTATGCTATCTACAAGAGAGACGGTGTTGTTTAAACTAAAACCTCAAACTGCTTTACTTATTCTGTGGTTCAGTCTCTGCTTTCAAAATACTGCCTTAAAATAGAAATAATCTCTATTTACCTTTAGCTGCATTAATGACGGCATCAAACATTATGTCTCCAGCTCCATCCTGTTTTGAGCTATGACTGTCACATGATTCCACTATATTGTCACATTAGATGACATATACCTAGGGGCTGACTTAATCATTCTACCCCCAAAACATATTACCTCCCCATTTTTCTTTCTCCATTCATGGAATTATCATTTTTTTTGCAAATTGCCTAGGTTCAAAACTTTGAGTGAAGTGAACTTAGTTAGATTCCATCATCTTTTAATCACTAAATCACACTGAATTTTTTTTTCCAAACTGTTTCTTTCTAGTGCCACACCATTTAGGTCATCATTATCTCATGTATTTTGTAGAGTGGCCACAAAGCATTTAAGCAGAAATGACAGATGTTACCTCTGTGTGCTTCTTCAATTTCTGCACACATTTGGTTTTTACTCATGCTCTTCTTAACTTCTTCTATGTCAATGAATAGAAGTAATTAAAATAGTCCCTGATAGCTATTCCTAGGTATTAAATTGATTTCCATTGAATTTCAAACATAGGAACTTTGCAGTCACTGGGTGTTAGAACCATAAAAATACTATCAAAAGAGCCAAGATTCCAGGTGAGGTATGAGAGCAGCTGGGAGAAGCAGAGAAATAAAAAAAAAAAAATGCATTGAGGAGTGTAAGAATAACAGATTTACATACCTCCAACACTCATCCCCTAAGCCCTGGCAGGCTAGCATGGAGGGACACACCTTCCCTCGTGGGAGTGCCAAGTTCACTGCTGACCCAAGAGGTGGCCTGCCCCAGGGTGGCTCCCTGGATTCTCCCAGGAAACCATGCCCCAGCTTACTCAGTGCCTGTCAGTGCTAGTGGCACCAGGCCCCTGATGCAACCCAGGTGGTTTCTGTAGCACTAGGCTTCCAGAGGGCTTCTAGGAACGCAGCCCTCTCCCTCCTTTCCACCTCAGCTTGCCCTGGCATCTGCTGGTTCCAGCACACCTGAGTGGATCCCAAGGCCCTCAGGCACCCAATCAGCCCCCACAAACCCAGGCTCCTGGGTAGGTCCAGCAAAGGAAACTGAGATAAACATAATGAACTATGTAATTAAACATTATTATTATTTAAAAGTTAGTTTTAATAATAATAAATTAATAACTTATTATGTTGCATTTTCAAGTCTTTTCGAAAACTCATGAAATTCCTAATCATGATTTCTTAATCTTTAGCAGTATTTTTGGCCCAATTTATTCAGGTTTCTTCTCTTTTTTCCTGAGATCAGAGTATGCTTTATCTATTTACTTATTTGAACGCATTCATACTGGTACATGAAAGGAATTCTCAGCCACATGGTTTGCAACTGCAGTTTCTAGACTTTAAAAAAGAATCCTCATCCACTATATATCCTGGGATTTACTGTAGAGAATTTAAGGAAGTTCTGTCTTTCTACAAAACTCTTTACAACAGCTTGCAGTGTTTTTTTCTCCTTGTCTTCTCCCCTCCTCCTCCTCCTCCTTTTTCTTCTTTCTCTTTGTAATTCCAGTAATGCATTTTACTTTCAAAGGACCATTTTTGCCTGCCCTTTTTCTGACTCTAAGTTGAAAAAATTTGCTCTAATTGCTGCCAAAATCATTGGGCTTAACCATTCGGTACAGCAAACATACCACTTGGATTAAAACTCAGGTTTGCATCTTGACTTGTGTAAACCACATGTACCATGTGAAGACAGCAAAAAAGGAAAGGGGACAAGTACCTTCCACTTCTGTGATTCAATAGTGCTCTTGCTATCAGGGATTTTGGAAACTTGTCTATGGGAATGTGTGGTCTTTATTTTCTTGAATAACTTTGTTGATATAGTAGAGTTATGTCTGACAATAATCCAGCCTGTTAAAGCTTTGGTAAGGGGAACGAAGGAGAGGACTGTGCGCTTGCTGGCTCTAGTGTTTCATCCACTGAGCAGCCCACCCCTGGGGAGGCTTCTAGAACCAATGAGAGCCTGAATGAGGAGAACTCTGGATGCAGAGCCAGGGTCTGATTTGTTTTTCAGTTTTCAACTCAAGGTAGGGCATGGTCCATGTAAAGAGAGTCCTTATGGGGCTGCCTCTTAAATAAATACATCTGAGAATAGCTTCTTTTCCATAGGAGTGCCAAGTCACCAGTACCCATTTCTGACTTCACAGACCTTCCCCAAGACATACCAGCATGCTTTCTTTCCATGCCCTTTCAACTAGATTTCAATCCCAAGTGACAATTTCTCCCATGCAAAATCAACAGCGCTGTAACTGGAGCTAGAACTACAGATTAACGTGAATGGAGAGGGCTTGAGGAGAAAATGAGAGGAAGCAGTAAGATTAAAAGTCAACCCTTTGCAACAAAGGAAGAGCCTAGAGCCAAGGCCCTAAACTCTGCTCCCTCCACTTCTGCATCACACCACTAAGCTGGTTCCTGCATCCTGGCTGCCAAGGGCTTTATGGCCTAGCAGCTCTTCCTGAAGAGAAATCTGTGCATTTAGGAATGAGTCTTTGAACTATAATATATGCTTTTTTTGAGTTATTTTATTACATTTATGTAACAGGGAACTGAGTGCCATTAATTCACTCCTAGATAGAAAAGTTATTAATACAGAATGCGATTGTGGTCTTTTATTTATGACCACTTTTCTTTTAACTCTGCATTAGAATTAACTCAGCACTGCATTTCAGGTATTGATTTGGAATCTTAAAGTTTAATTTATTGCCTTAATCAGAATCTAGGGTATTTAGACAGCATTTGCCTTTCCCCTGTGGAATGTTACTCTATGGCTGTCCTCTGGCATCTCTCTTCTTTTTCTTTTCTTGCCTTTCTTTGGGTGTTTAACAGCTCCCTCAGGGCATTGCCAATTATTTATGACATACTTCTCCTTGTAAGATCTAGTTGGAAAACCTGTTCCTATGGCAACTGCTGTTTTCAAACAGGATGGTTCCAACTTCAAAACAATATCATCAAATATGCAACAGCACATATATCTTTTAATGGCAAGCGTATTCTAATGATTTGTACAACCAAATCTAAAAATCTGAACACTTGGGAAAAAAAAAAGATGAAATGGTTAGAAAGCCCCTCTGACTGAGTGGGGAATAAGGTGAGATTGCATGTAGAAAACTTTTGGGGATTAGTCTGACTTGGCGTTATTTAGGGAAGTCTGGTGAGAGGAGCACAGGATTTGAAATTATGTTGAGCAGAGAGCTGTGACCTTCATGAACTAAAATTACCAGAGATGGATTATATCTGGGTTTTGACATTTCACTCTTTTTAGTACATTTAAAAAATTATTTTTATTTTTTTAAAGATTTTATTTATTTATTTGACAGACAGAGATCACAAGCAGGCAGAAAGGCAGACAGAGAGAAAGAGGAGGAAGCAGGCTCCCCACTGAGCGGAGAGCCCCACGCGGGGCTCGATCCCAGGATTCTGGGATCATGACTTAAGCCGAAGGCAGAGGCTTTAACCCACTGAGCCACCCAGGTGCCCCAGTACATTTAAAAAATTTTAAACTCCTACTGAAATCTGTTCAATCAAAGCACCGTCACTGGCAACATAGCACCAAATACAAAATTTTAAAGCCAGAGTATTTATTAGCTTATTACTCAGTAGTAGTTTGTTTTCTTTGTCCCACCATTTATTTATTTCGGTGCCAAGGAAATGAAGGGCAATGTTACCACTGAGTGATACTCCTTACAGAGAGCTTTGTTAATCAGGTTACTAAGACAAGATCACTCTATATCCTTGACTATTATTTTTTCTTTTGTTTGTTGAGAGACAGTCATTTTCTCTCACAGCATTCAAATCCAAATTTTGCTAGTTACCATGGTAATATTTTTGAAGTCAGTATCATTCTAATGTTTCATCATGATCTATTATGATACAGATTGGGTTTGTTGTAGACCCTATTCATCCATCAGTCATATTGGAAAATTCTGAGGGAGGTACAGGGGGAGGAATTGAGGGAGGGAAGAATAGAAAGAGAGAGAGAGAGAGGGGGAGATAGAGAATCCTAGAAAACTCTTGTATAAGAATGTAAACATGAGCCTATATAACTTCAGAGAAACATGTTGTGTTGAGGAGGACAAATTATTCTTCTAATCCTTATTCAGCTATAATACAATATAAATCTAGGCACAAATTAATTAAGTCCATTGTAAGAATATGCTTGTTCCTTGATTTTAAGCCACAAGACTACCCAAGATGTGTATAAATACTTAGGAAAATCAGAATGTTCAAATTAAAGCTGCAATGTTACAGTTCCTGCTGAGGAGTTCACTTTTAGAAACTTTGGATCTGATTCATAGGATTGGAAGCTTCTCCTTTAATGTACATCATTTCTGAGTGAGGTCTACCAGCATGTAGGCCCCTGGGAGACAGATGGTACAAACTGGAAAGCAATACCACAAGAAGATTTTAATCCCTAGTCAAAAGTCAATGTCTAGGTCTAGAATAGAAGGAGCCTGATTATATATGATCAGAATAAGTTTCATTTTACTCTGATCCTATAATTCTTACAATCAATTACCTCTTTGGGTTTCACACAGTTCCTCACTTCCCTGAAGACTAAGACACATCATTTGTAAAACTTAGGAAATCAAATAATTATAATATTTTGTAGCTGAAATACACATCAATAATGTAGTACCATGTATTTTCAATGAGGGCAACATTGGTTCTTGGAGGAGAAGAAAAAAAACCTTATTCTTTTTATGTATAAAACACAGATATATATATATATATATATATGCATATATATGCATATATGTGTGTATGTGATAAACTGATATATAGTATATGTGTGGCGAAATCTTATGAGAGGCTGGATATTTTAAAAAATGTCTACAAAAGACTCCTTAGGGGAATAATAATGAAGAAAATAGTTGAGAATCACCAATCTAGAGCAAGTTCCAGTTCCAGGTTAACTGACCTGACCAATTTCCACAGATAGTGCAAATACGGCTCTTGGTTTGAGATCTTAACGTCCTCACGAAATTTCTATATTTATTCAGCAAACATTTTTTGTGTGTCCATCACATGTTACAAACTGTTAAGACTGGAGACACAAAAACAAAAATGTCACAGTTCCTAACATCAAGGAGACAATGAAGACTATCTGATAATTATAGAGCAATGTGGTAAGGATAGCAGTCAAAACAAACATCATACAGATCCCCTGCCCTATGGAAGAACTAATTAATTTTACATGTTGATTTAACTTAATATGTCCTCATTTCTATGCGTCTGGCATTGGTTTCTCCAGTGAAACTGTTGCTTGGAACACACACTATGTACTTTGTTAGGACATCATAGAGAGAACATTAGACTTCAAACAGACCATATGGACTTGAACCCCTGGCTTTTGCCGTTGGTAGTCATCCAGGTAATTTTTGGTTGGCTGTGGACATGCTCATGTATCTGAACTTTGGTTTTCTCATATATTGATGTCACTGGATTTCTTTGAGAATCAAATCTCATAAAAATATCTATTAAAATCTAGGAAGACACTTGGGTGTTTCTCTGGCATAAATCAAATGTTTTGACATAAAATTTAGGACCTGTCTCTTGGTAAGTAGGAGACTGATTGCTCTGTTCCATCAGCTATATTTGTCACCTTCTTGTGCTCTATTGCCCGAGGCCTACTCCTTGGAGATACATTTTTTAACTCATGGCATCCATGCGTGGGACTTCAACATGAACATTGTTAATTGGAATGATGAAGAAAGCCTTGCATATTAATACTGACTTCTGGTTAGATCCATTGGCAGGAATGTACCTTCCTCCTGATGAGTACAATAAAGTCAATGAAAGCTGGAAGAACAAGAGGGAACCAGGGGCTCACACATAAGTGATCTATTTAGTAAGTGGCTCTCTGAAAGCGAATGGGGACCTTGGATTTTGCTGAAGGTTTACTGTGTATAAATACATGGCCATCTAAATAAGAACAAGCAGAGGCTATTTATTTAGAGTTTGCCATAGCAAGGGAGTCTTTGTATTTGGCAGAAACTCAAAGACAGGCTGGGTAACAGGAAAGCAGTGTAGTAAAAATAAAGTGGGCAGGGATGGGGAAAACTTTAGGTATTTTCTGACTAGAGGTTATCAGCGTGCAAGGTGGGCTAACTAGAAGCACAGATCCTATATGATTGGTTTAGGAATCATATCTGGCTTTCTTTGATTGATTCTGATTTGAGTGGAGGACAAAAAATAGGTAAGTTGGCAGTCGTTGATCAAGTCCTGACCTTTTGGGCTAACAAATATTTCAGAAGTTGTGGTTCGGTTTCCTGGACTGGTTTCTGCAGAGAAACCAGATTTCTATTGTCATGATGTGGGTCACATTTATATTGCCATGTACAGTCTGGTCATTGTTCATTTGTATATGCAATCTCTTAGTTGGTATGCACATTGACTTGTTATAGTTAACTTAAAAAAATATATGAATTAAACCTCCTCGGGATGCTTTTAAGAAATAGGTTGGCCAGGCTAAATAAAAGAAAGGCCCAGTCTGAGTGCTTCAGTAAATCTCAGAATAACCATGACACAAATTTCCTGAACTATCTGGAACTTGTACAACTTCCTCACATCTATTTCCCCAAAGATGATTAGAACTAAAAGTTTTAAATTAAAAAAAAATAAAACTCAGGGGTGCCTGGGTGGCTCAGTGGGTTAAAGCCTCTGCCTTCGGCTCAGGTCATGATCTCAGGGTCCTGGGATGGAGCCCCGCATCGGGCTCTCTGCTCAGCAGGGAGTCTGCTTCCTCCTCTCTCTCTCTGCCTGTCTCTTTGCCTACTTGTGATCTGTCAAATAAATAAATAAAATCTTCAAAAAAAAAAAATAAAACAGGTACTAATTTCCTACAACATCCAGTAAAAGAATGGTTGGGAGAGTTGTGTCATTATTTACAGCAGTTTTGAGATGCAGGAAAGTAGATGGAAGGAACTCTTGGGTTAGACTTAAAAGCTGGGTAAAGCAAAAGGGTATAAAAGAGAACCCTTTGACATTGTTGAAAGCTGGATGGGGCACCTGGGTGGCTCAGTCGCTGCCTTCGGCTCAGGTCAGGGTCCTGGGATCGAGCCCCGCATCGGGCTCTCTGCTCTGCGGACAGCCTGCTTCCTCCTCTTTCTCTCTCTGCCTACTTGTGCTCTCTGTCTATCAAGTAAATAAATAAGATCTTAAAAAAAAGAAAAAAAGAAAAAAAAGAAAGCTGGAAGTGGTGCAGCCACTTTGGCAAACAGTATGGAAGTTCCTCAAAAATTAAAAATGGAATTACCATATGATCCAACAATTCTACTTCTGGATGTATGGTCAAAGGAAATAAAATCACTATCATGAAGAGATATCTGCACTTCCATGTTCATTGCTGCCTTATTCAAAACAGCCAAGACACGGAAATAACCTAAGTGCCCATCAGCAAATGAATGGATAAAGAACACGTGTTATACACATTTACCATGGAATGTTATTCAGCCACAAATATATGGAAATCTTACCATCTGCAACAACATGGATGGAACTTGATGGCGTTATGCTAACGGTAGTAAGTTAGACAGAGAAGTACTATATGATCTCACTTACATATGGAATCTAAAAACACTGAATTTACAGAAACAGAGCAGAATGGTGGTTGCCAGGGAAAGGGGCAGGTACAGGGGAAATGGGTAAGGTGATCAAAGAGTACAACCTTCCAGTTATTAAAAAAAATAGAATAAAAAAAAAAAAGCTGATTGAATCCTTGGAGCCAGAGTCCAGAAATTAGGGAAGAAGGAAAAAAATAGTATTGATGACTATAAGCATATGATGACTATAAGTTGATGACTTAAGTCAAATACTGTGTCAGAAACTAACAAATATCTCATTAACTCTTCACAAACAAACTACAAGGTAAAAAGTATCCCCATTCACAGATGGGGAAAATGAGACATAGAGACAGTAAATATTTTACCAGGTTACCGAAATCGTAAATGTAGGGTCTAGTATTATCACCATCTGCATCAATATGATATTATTATTCCAGGAGACTTTTGCCAGCAATATAGAAGTTGCAAATAATTTTATTATTCATTCCAGAAATTTCCTGAAAGACTCATTAAATCTTCAATAGAAAGTATCTGGACTATTTACTTCTGAACATTTTTTGAATCCTTCACCTCAAAATCTTCACCTTGCTGATTCTACCAACCCTGAACTATCACACCAACACCTTTACTTAATCCTAGTCAAGCCTCTCCACTGAAACTAGACTTCAAAATGTCAGCAAATCAGCCCTTGTTCTTCTCCCTTCAAGACTTAGTAGCATTAGAGGTCTCCTACTGTGGTAAGCAAGAAATTCCACTGCAACTTATCTTAATTTCTTCATTTAATACTTATTTAGCATATCTGTGGGGCTAAATTGTATATGTCTTCTCCTCTTCATACTTAACTGATACATCCTTTATTGAAATATTTTCTTTGTTCTAAGTCCACTGTCTCTGTCATTTGGATCTGCTAAGATGTGCCTACACTGTCATATAGACAGGGAGAAAGGCATATGCATGCATGGGATCAAAACTCTTCAACTACATCTCAGTTTAACTTCACATACAAAGGTTCCATGACATTGTTCTCTCCTTTTCCTGGTTGATGTGGGTGAAGTTATAAACAGATGTAGACCATGGCCTTTTTCTGGTGATAATCCATGTGAAAAGATTATTACCAACTATAATATAATCTTTTATTTTATGTCTGTGATAGAACAAAATGCTGCGATGTAGTGACATCCAAATTGTAAAGTAGGACTAACATACCTCTATTGTGATTATTCCTTCTGGGGACAAAGTAAATGTTTAGACCTTGGTAAGCAGAAGAGAGAGAAGGGAGTATTGAGTCTTGGTGATTAAATAGCAGCTGAAGGTAAAAGGACCTTTCTGTGTAGTCCATGCATAACTACTTGATCAGATTCAGTAAGGTGGAGTAGGAACAAAAAGCAACTCAGAAAGAAAACAGTGCCATAATTTTTTTTTAAACCAGTGCCATAATTTTTGTCCCAACCTTTAATGTTTTACAAAATAGGTGAAACAACCCCAGTTCTGTTGTCTCACTCAACTCCTTATTTTCAGTAATAAAGAATAAGAAACAGAGTGGAAGATGTGTGGAAATCAGAAACTTGACAAATGTGGATGAAAATCATGAAACTTACCAAGTGGTGAATGGTTTTAAAAGGCTAAAGGTGGTTTTAAAGGAAATTAATATGTAAACTAAAGTAAACGTTTCAGTATTTCAATAATATCTATAGTGCTACAGGCTGCATATGTTTGTAAAATCAGATAAATTAGACACTTAGCCTTCAGGCAACACTGGGTTACTATTTACAAGGAAACCAGAATATCTGCCTCTCTAGAGGCAGCCCTAAAGAGCCATGGTGAATTAGAACGACTGAATCTGAGTTATTACCAATTCCACAGTGTGCAAGTAGATGTGGGTATTGGAAGTGGTTTGTTTATGCTAAGAAATTAAGGACATAAAATTATATTTTGAATGGAAGGAAATCAGTGGTAAATATCAGGTAATGAGATTCTAATACCACAACATTTCAAGGTTGTTTTGAAATCCATTGTGGGCAATGCATAATCCAAACAGGAAGACAAGAAATTAGGAGTGATGAGGCAGGACATTTCCCTTCACAGCATGCATTTGAGATAGGGGAGCAGTTTTCTCCAATATGCAGTTGGAGAGTACTTGTTTCCTTAGAGTGATGGAACAGGAAACTGAATAGTAAATGACAATCTAAATGTCAGATGGAATTGCACAGCTTTGAGTCCCCTAGTATTTTAATCCTTAGAAATTGCAGGATTCTGAACTCTGAGTATGCTACAGCATCAAATTCTCATCTATTCAATTTCTGCTTTCAGCATGAAATTATGCAGTTTGTTTGGAAAATTAAAGCATTTTTCCTTTGCATTTTCAACCTGATGTTCACATACAGTATTGACTATCTTGGGTCTTAGGATAACATAATTATTTTTATACTGTTGTAATTTTTATTGCAATTAATAGGCAAATTTTACTACATCTTCCCTCGTTATTTCAGCCCCTTCCCTTTCAAAGTCAGAATTTTATGAAAAAGATAAATTAGTAGGCTAAAATATACCAGTTAATAATCAAGCAGGGATGATTCTGACAAACTGACTCCCTGACTTCATTGGCACTTTAGTAAGTAAAATAACTGAAATATGTGCCTTATTTATATTAAAAACATTCCAGTCAGATGTATGATTTCTTCATGGCAGAACTATAAACATTAAATTGTTATATGTATTTTTTACATTATTCTTGTTTCAAATAATGACAATTATATCATTCAGCAGCCTAAGAAATCTTCCAAACTAAATTTTACAGACCCAGTTTAGTTATTCCATGAAAATATTCATTTACTATGAGGCTATACAAAAGGAAGAATATACTTTTAAATTTGACCCATATTTGTAAAAGTTTCTGTGAAAATAAAACAAAACAAAACAAGGAAACCTTCCGGAATGTATAATTACAGAATTTTCAGTCTTGTTCTTCTCTAAAAAAATACATGATGTCCCTCTCCATTCTCAGAGTTTTTGCAGTATTTTTATGGTTTATGGTTGACTTGGGCAAATAAACAGAGGTAGTGATTACAAATCCAATGTCACATCCCATAATTTCCTTCAGCAAAGTAACAGAGGAAGCAAGCTGGAGAAACTGCTTTACACCCAAGAGAATTTCTAAAGTATTCAATATCTATGTTCCCAGAGGAAATGGAAGAGGAAGTTAACAGGAGAGAAGGGAACAATTCGATTCAATTCAGCAAGTCTACAGATAATTGTTGAGTTCTAAAATTCAATTCAAAGCATTGTGTGAAGTATAAACAGTAAGTCTGGTCAGTGCTTTCAAGGAACCTCTCCTCCTTTTTTTGTCCTTTTAAGACCCTCTCCTCCTCATTATTTAGCGGCCATTCCCTTTGGAGCTGACCCCACGCTCAGTTTCATGTATGGTCCCAACCTGGACTAACCAAGGAATTGGCAAAATTTTCCTGTAAAGGGCCAGAGTGTAAATGTTTTAGGTTTTGCGGAACCATAGAGAGCCTGTCACACTACTCACCCCTGGCCTTGTAGTAGCCACATTGAGAAAGTAAACAAATGAGCATGTCTGTGTTCCTATAAAACTTTATTTACAAAAATGGGCTGTGGACCAATTTGTCCTCTCTGCTGCAGTTTGTGACAGTGCTGACCCCTGGTCTAAGCCAAACTCCAGTGGTACAGTGACTGATTCAGGCATCGACTAATCAATGCATGACATTTCCTCAGGTAAAGGGATTCTTGGGAAATAGAGTTAGGCAGCTGAGAAAAGATTTCTTTTTTTCAGTTATTATGGAATAGCATTTTCTCTATCTGACATATGTGAAGGAGGAAGTTATGGTTGCTGTCAGCAGCCAACTTACTACCATGAAAGAAGCCAGTTCTGATGATGAGGCCAACCCATGAAGAGAGCAGAGTGAAAAAATGTAAGAGTCACACATAATTTGGAACTCAAGTTTTTTAACCATGCGGGAAGCCTGTTCTACTTCTTGACTTCTCAGTTAAATATTTTGTTGCTTCAGTCAGTTTGAGTGAGTTTTATGTTACTTGTAACTAAAATATTCCAGCTAACAAAGACCCACATACATATGAAGTAAAATAGCATGAATGCTGCAGAAGAATTACAGCACAAAAAGCTCAGAGAAGAGAGATTCATACTTAGTTCTGAGAAGTTTTTTTAAGTGATGACATTTGAGGCAAATCTTCTAGATTATATTTTCAGAGCAGAGATGGAAGAAAAGGACCAGGAAGAGAAAACATTCACAAGTGACAAAGAGTCAGCTGAATTTCTGGATAGTCAAATATTACCATATGGTAGAGGCATGGGGTTTCCAAAGAAGAAGAAGAGTGGGTGACGATTCTGGAGTCAGTTTGCGGAATCCAAGCAATATCTCAAAGTGGACAACTTGAAGATGAGTAGAAGGCCTGGCAATGAATTGAAATCTCCAATAAGAACCAGAAAACGTCTGAGGTACTGCTATGTAGTGGTGATACTGCCAATTAGTCAGGAAAATAAGGTAGGTTTAGAGATGTGCCAGCCACAGGGTACCAACGGATGCAGGGCACAAGTAAATCCCCAGGGAACCAAGGAAAGGTAAAATAGCCATCAAATTTTATCTCTTATAGTCTCTTTGAGGGAAAATACAGATATAATTAGTAGGAATATTAATAGAGTACTTAGGGATGGTGTAGGTGACACTTCCATCAGTAAGCTTAAAGGACAATAGATTATCACTAAAATTGCTCTGAGTAGGGTGGATTAACTGAAGTGCTTTTGTTTTGCAAAATGCTATATGCAAATTTGTGTCCAGAGCTAATTTGTTCATATAATGTTAGAAAGCCAGATTACTAACACCAGCTCTCCTCAGTCCTGTCCTTCCCAAAAGGAGACTGGCTTTTCTTCTAAACAATGGCCAGCCAACATTTAAAGTGAATATCCATTTTAAGAAGCCCCAAATTATCAGCCAATTTTATGTGCCCAACAAGTCTACCCAGCCTTGTCAGAAGGTGCTTACTGAAGGGATCCTGGCTTCCAGGAGAAAAACCCTCTAGTATCAAGACCCACTGAAGAAACCCAGACCAAAAGAAGCTTATCCTGACAATTCATTCAGATCCTGGTAGTTATTGTGAACTCACTCTGTGCAGACTTGACATGTTAGTGATGGGAATACAAAGATGAACAAGGTGCAGTCCCTGCTGTCAGGAGTTGGGGTACTTCCGTTGGCTGACTCCCACCCACCTCCCTCACACACTTTACTATTCCACTCTTCTCGGCCTTCTGCAATCTATCACTTTATAAATTGGTATCTGACTGTGATCTCAAAAAATGCAGTAAGACAAAACCTGAGATTAATTCTCCATTTCAACTGCCTTGATTAGTTACTAATTAAATATTTTGTTAGAAAACCACCCTTGATACGCAACTAGATTATATTAAATTATCTGTTCCTTGAATCTTCTAGAACACTAGTTCTTACCCTTGGCTTCATACTACAATTACCTGAAGGGCTTTAATACTACTGAGGCCAACTCCACCCTCCCCTCACAGATTCTGATTTAATTAGCTTGGGGTGAACTTGAGCATGGATATTTTTTAAAAACTCCCCCAGATGATTCTAAACCACAGCAAAGGTGCAGAGGGACTATTCTGGACTCCTATTCCATATTGTCAAGAAGCCTCTTAGAGCCAGCTGCTTTTCTCTAGTGTCACCCTGAGAAGGTAGTTGTTATTATGTCCCAGAATTTAGCTAGTTCTCATGACTCATGACTCTGTCCATGACCTTCTGGTTTCTGTACTGGATTTCCTGAATGAAGAGTTGCTGGGTGAGCTGGTGTGACATCTAAGGGGAAGTAGAAAGACTGAAGGGTTGCCCTGTACTGCTCTCTTCCTGCATTATTACTTAGAGTCTCTTGCAGGGCCAGAGGCCATGGGGGAAGGAGAGTAAGCTAATACCTTATGTGTGAACAGAAATGAAAACTGCTGAAAACAGGCCATTCATGCACTGTAGGGAAGGTGGAGGGGTATCAAATAAGAACTTTTGTTGGAAGTTGCACTAAGCTTTAAATTTTATGAAAACAACCTCCTTTAAATTAACAAGAGCCATATATTTTGAGAGGTATGACTACTTTCCATGTTTTACTTCTATTTTTTTTTTCAGTAGTCACCGAAAAAATTCAACGTGCTGTTGGATTTCCTTAAGCTCATCTTGCAAAGAGAAAAGTCCTTGTTGGCAGAAAGTCTCTGCTCTTTGTTGGTTGGCTTCCGGGTTCCTCTTGTCTCAGTTTTTGTTCTTCAACTACCACCCCTATCCTTCTTTGCTCCCCAGGGTTAAACTCTAGGCTTATTTGGAGGCTTCTCCTTATTTCCCTGGGTTAGATTCAAAAGCTGACTTAACAAAGATGGTTCAAAAATACTGACTTCCTTCTATGCAGTATTTCCCATTCACCTAGTACACACAAATTGTCATTACATTAATATTCTCAGTAGGTGACTGCAAAAAGAAAAGCAAGTTGGTCATTTTACAATCATCTGTGAGGTCTTATGAATTAAACTACATGAAACTGGCCCAATATCTTGCACTGGTCGGCATTGTTTTTCTTTCACTCCCAGCTCTCCAGATTGAATGCAGTCATTTAAGGTGCTTTGTGTTTTAACAGAGCCCTCTCAGAACACTTTTATAAAGACCAGAGGATGTAACATTTTGGCACAAATTTGAAAGTAGGACTTAACAACTTCCATATCTGAGCTCTTTGTGTGGTCTGGTCAAGTGATGTGTATAGTAAATTGTTATTTCTTGTAGTGATTTCATTTAATATATATTTTTGTTATTTATGCTTCCTTTAAAAATCTCTTTGTTTTGGACATATGCACCTTTCATATAATAAAAATTTTCTTTATAGATTTTTTTTTGTTTTCTTATTTTACAAGAATATTCTTTTCTCTCACCCCAGCCCTGTACTGTGACCCTTAATCATCCTAAAAGAAGGAATAGTTCTTACTGACTTTTCCTAGGAGTTAAGAACAACAGTATTTGCTGAGAAAGCCATCAAGGGACAACATTACTCTTAGGCACATGTCTCTAGAGTCTGGGCATGGCATCACCCTTGTTCAAGCATATAAACTAAGAAAATAAGCATACTCTTGGCAGGCAGCAGAGTACCCAGGGACTGGAAGTCTTGGTGCAGTAAAGTCTTTATATTAGGTTATCTACCTGAAAGAGAACATTCCTTTCTATGTCAGGAATGTCAATCAGAATTACAGAATCACTGTAACCTAAATTTGAAGAGTCAAATTTTAGGGGCATGATTTCTGGTGAATGAGGTAAGAATTTGTTCATGTTCTTCCTTTTGTCCTTTTGCTTTCCCCACACCCAACCAACCAGGTTACGTTCTGTTTACCTCTTGACTGTTTAACTTAATCAATGTCTGCCTCTGTTTCATATAACAGAACAGCACTAGACCTGGAGTCTGGGACCCTGGGCTCTAGCTCTGCTCTTCTACTGACTTGCACTGTGAACTTGGGCCAAAGAGTTTCCTGCTAAATCTCAATTTCATCTTTTATGGGTCAAGTGTTTCTTATGTCCCTATGGTCTCTTCTGCTTTCATGATTCCAGTGCTTTTGTGCCGGGTCTTTACGAATATGATCTTTCACAGTGGGTGTGTGTCTGCAGCAGCATCAGGGACAGAGAAAGTTGAAAACATTGTGGGTTGATATTTGAACTTTGCCAGGTAATGTTTATTGTTTTACCCAGTTTTACATTCTAATTACTTACACTTAAGCTCTATTAAAAGTGGGAAAAACCTTCATTTTGAACAGAAGAACGTATCTTGTAAGTATAGACAATAGTTTTGATTATAACAAGATGCTTTGTTGTGAGAAATAATCACTATTAATAACCTGTCTTATGACTTGCATAATGATTCAATGCTTGTTGAGAGTACTCTGCCACATTGGAATTCACTGGGAGTGAGAAATGTGATAAGGAATTTTGTTTGCTGATTGCAATAAGGGCCAGCAGTAAAGTGAAAAACTTTATGTTCCAAGTCTGGCAATGCCTGCCCATTCCTTAGGCTACTGCAGGCCTCCCAAACTTTGAATTTCTAACTTTATAAGAACCATGCCAGATTTAACACACTACACTGTTAAATTCTCAAATGGTATTTTTAACTAAAAGCAAAAGAGCATAAACATCTAGCAATATAGATAAACTAGGAAAATTTCTGGGGCATGTTTCTAAAGCCAAATGTCAGATCAACTATTAACATATATGACTAATAGCACTGGCGATGCACTAAGCTTTTTACAGCAGTTTGTATCTTTCAAAGGGTATGGTATATGTTATTTTATTTGTTCCTCTCATCTACCTCAGGATATGGGTAGAGAAAGCATTATTACTGAAAATCTGAAACTGCCCTAAAAATATATCTTAAAAAAAGTAATAAAAGTTATTACACCAGTGAAAGCAAAGCAATATATGAGAAAATTACACAACAGTGGGGAAGGAAGAGAGAGAGAGAGAGAGATAAAGAAGGGGGAGAAAGAGAAAATAATCTGACTACTGAAAGGATCTCAAAGCAATGACATCATCCCATTACTAAGGAGCACATCTAGCTTCCAGAGTTGGTTTCTAAATTACATTCCCCACTGAAAAGATCTGCAAGTCATTTAACAAATAGCTGACACGACTGACTGCTAGTCTGAGGCAGGAAAACATAAGGTGAGCCTGGAATATAGGGGAAGGTCGTTAAAATGCTCATTGTATTAGCCTTTTAACTTTTTGTCAGTTTGAAAAAATCAAAATATGAATCGATGAATGAAAAAACAAATACAGCCAGAGGAAGATGTAAAATATAATGAAGACATCTGATGAGATGCTTTGGCTCAAACTCTTAACTAACACATCTGCTGAACTTACCCAGTTCACAACTGCTCAGCAGGAGATGGGTGATCAAAAGATCACCCATGGGTGACTGGAAGAGAGTTCCAAGGACACAGAATAAATGTCCACTCCTTCTTGCTTACCTGCAACTGCAGTTTTGAAAGTTAGACAACCTCTCATTCATTCTAGTACTAGAACCCACGCAAGGATGGCTACTCCACCTTCAAGAGGGGGATTTTCTCACTGGCCTCTTCTGGGCATGGAGCTCCAGTGTCCTTCCTCTATCCTACCTCCTCACCCATTTTTAATTTGGTTTCGTAAACCTCTGTTTCCACCCCCCCCCTTTCTTTTTACTTCTTACTCTGGTGCCGCTTAGATGATTGCAGGAAGTTCCTTTAAAAATCTCTAAATTTATCGGGTGGTAGAATTCTCAAATCATTTTTTTAGCTTTTTACCTTTTAGTCCTTATATACGACTCTATTCCACCAACACCACATGGATTATTTTTGGAAACCAAGTTTAAATTAATAATTTGAATTTATTGTCTTTATTTGAGAAACATCAGGAGTAAGATATAAAAGGTGAAATAGAGGTGTTCCTACAAAGCACTGACATAGAAAACTCCTAATCCACTTAAACTATGGAAGATATCTTTCACTCGAAAAAGCTTTTTAAAGAAATAAAACACAAGTCCACTCTTCTAGATGTTCTATACTGCCCCAATTTCACTGATGGAACAAAACTCTTTCAAGGAGGAATACACACATACTTTCTTCTCAAGCAACTAGTGGAAGAAGATTCTAAAGACAGCAAATCATTTGGATCTAGAAATCAGCTGTCAGGAGAAAGGACTATAAAAGGATATCTATAAAAGGATAGGAAAAGTATTGACACAAATTGAATCACCCATGTTGGGATTTTAAGACAATGTTACGTAGGCTGGCTAAAATAAAGAAGTAACTCCTCCACCCACACAAAATTTAAATCAATCCTATAATAAGCTTCATGATCTCATTATTTTTCATTTGAAGAAAAATATAGGAGAATCCATTTTTAACACTAGGAGAAAGAAATGGACATTGTTTTTATTTGCTTTCTGTTGACTGTGGTATGTGGGTATTTCTTTTGTGACCATGCTGCCTAAGGCATTGTAATTATGTAATTTATTTGGCATTTCTCGGGATTTAATTTGACCAGTAATGCATTCAAAATGTATTTAATGTCAGACTGTGTTCATTTAAGAGTCTACTGAGTCCTGGCATATGCCTATAAACATGGAACTCCATATACTTAGTTCCTAGTTTTATATTTCAGAAAAGTCTTAGTTTCAAATACCTGAAGTAACAAGATAGTGACACAAGTGCTGCATTTTCCTGATAAATAACTATACATAGATTTTTTCATTTTAAGTATTGCATGTTATTTTAATCTAATTAAATTAAACAACCACTTTTGAAAGAAGCTGTGGTGGAGCACCTGGGTGGCTCAGTCGGTTGAGCGGCTGCCTTTGGCTCAGGTCATGACCCCAAAGTCCTGGGATCGAGCCCCACACCGGGATCCCAGCTCAGCACAAAGTCTGCTTCTCTGCCTCCCTCTGCCCCTCCACCTGTCTGTGCACGTGCATGCTCTCTCTCTCTCTGACAAATAAATAAATAAAATCTTAAAAAAAAAAAAGAAAGCAGCTGTGGAAAAGACAACATGTTGATTGATATAACACATGGTTCATGTTTTATGTTGAAATGAACAAGACATAAGTTGAAACATAAAAGATATTTCAGCCTTAAAAAAGCATGAAGCAAGCATGTTCTGCCAGTCTGTGAAATGAAGTCAGACTGTCATTGGCATAATTTTAATTTCTGTAGACTCAGCATTTAGCAGTGACTTAGATACAGTCATACTTAGAAGGCAGTCAATAAATGCTTGTTGAGGCAATAAATATGCATAAATAAATACAATGAACTACCATATAGATCTATAAACAAAGCGCTATTGGAAAAAAAGAAAGAAAATGTTAACAGAGGAAGGAAAGACCATACCTGGCTGAGAACAAAAGAAAGGGCTTTATGGAAGAGGTACTACTTGAATTGAATCTTGAAAAACGAGTAAGGCTAAAATAGATAGGGATGCTAAAGTGAGGTGGGGACATTGCCCATAGCGATGAAAGTATTTCCAACTGATGACTTCCTGGGGATGTCCAAGTATCTATAAAAGTGCTTCTTAGTCTGAAAGCTGCCAGAATATATTTAATGTGTCAGGGGAATAAATTTGAGGTGTTTCCTAAGAACAGTGTGATTTTTTATTTAGAAATGAGAAATTGCTGAGGAATTGGATGAAGGTATCTCTAGAATATAGAGGAGATTGCTGTATGGCAGTCTGGTGTGTTGTAGGAAACAGAGTTTGTTTTTGTTTTTGTGTTTTTTTTTAAAGCAGGCAGTTTTGACTTCAAGTCTTGGTTCTGATTCCCCCAAACAATGCTATTTTGAGATAATTCTTTAAACACTTTGAGCTTCATTTTTTCCTCTTTTGTAAAATGGCACAATTGTTCCTGCCTCTCCAGACTGTTGTAAGGATTAAATGAGGTAATGTTTATATGAAACATCTGACCCCTGGTGAGTGCTCAGTGTTTCTAAGTGGGCAAACTCTGAACCAATTATGTCATAATGTTTCCCTTAAAAAGTGGAATACAAACACACTGAATTCTTTCCATGGTGTAGTTCTGTCACTTTATCCTTGTATACAATATTTCTCAGAGATGTTTATAATTTATCTGTCTCTCTAAGGTTTTATTCAAGGCTCTGTGCCCAGGGGAACCTAATAAGTACTTCTTAAAAATAATTTCCATCAACACTTCATTCTGAGCTTGCTTTGATTCCAAACAACTCTGAACCATATCAATATCACTGACAAGTTTCATCTGTATCTTTAATTACCGATTTGAATTGATAATGTGTCAACCCTGAAAACATTATCTCTAACAGTCTTATTAAGTAAGCAAATGCCAATCATGTGGTCCGCTGTTTAAAAAACAAAGTACAAAATCTTCTCCCTTAAATAGGCTTTTATTGTTTCACTGATTTTGCCAATTGCAGCTGTAGTGTGCTCTTTGGGTTATAATGATATATTCCCCAAATCAGGAGGAGGAAACAGGTATTTGCAGTACAGTGAGTCTCACTTAGACTGGCTACTGCCTTACTTGCTCTTGGATCACAACATTCTCCTTTTCTTTTTTTTTTTTTTTAAGATTTTATTTATTTATTTGACAGAGATCACAAGTAGGCAGAGAGGCAGGAGGAGTGAGAGGAGGAAGCAGGCTCCCCACTGAGCAGAGAGCCCGATGCGGGGGCTCGATCCCACGACCCTGAGATCATGACCTGAGCCGAAGGCAGAGGCTTTAACCCACGGAGCCACCCAGGCGCCCCACATTCTCCTTTTCTAATGTGTTTAATTACTTCAGTCACTTAATATTTTACTTTATTCTCTTTTCCAATCACTTATTTTAAAGTTGCTTCTTTCTTTTGTGCTTTTAGGGTGTCCTTAGGCAGCAGGAAACTAGTATTGCCGGAGTTTAGTTAAGCAGAAGACAGTACATGGGAATGAGAGTGACATTTTTCTTCTACTGAACAAAAGGAAGCCTCTGGACTTTTAAGCCCTGAAGTAAAATTACTGGAACCTACTCATTTAATATGTGCTAAGTAGCTGGTACCAAAGGCAGTGCTCCCCTCGAGGATTAGTAAGTCAGGACATTTTGTTCCATCTACAGGACAATATGCTGCTTTTCAGTTGTAAGACAGGATCCTCATTTCTTAAAGTTGAATAGAACACTGCTTACAAAGGAAAAACAAACATTTTTAGCTGGTTAAATCTGAGATGTTGAGTAAATTCATTACAATGCCTGTAGCGCTTTTATTTGATCTTGAATTGGAGAGGTTTTCCCATTCTCAAAGCTTTTGTTTCTCAAGGATTTGTTGAGCTATCCAAACAAATACTTAAAACTATATTTGAGACAGTAGACTTACATATTCTGGTCCATAAGTACTAATTTTAGTTGTGTTGCTAGTTGAACTAACCTTGTATTTGTTGATATTCAGTCAAAGATTAACTATGTAAGGAATAGGAATATAAGCCTCTTCTTATAATTTAACATCACTATTTGGGCAGTTGAGGTGGAAGAATGATGAGAATGATGTATCTATAAGAAAGAACTCAAAGCTGCCATGGAAGCAGTAAAGAAAATTAAATACAGAAAAAAATACAGAAAATCAGCCCTGAAGGGATGTAGTACAATGGTAAATGGGTAACTTTCGACAGTAAAGAGGACAAGCTTATGCTACCTTGACTAAGTGAATTGTTTGTCATGATTTCCTCACCTACCTATTTGCAACTTTTTTCTGTCTTGTGTCTTTTATTTTTGGAAACCATCCTAAATACAGGAATAAAGCAGGTATAAATGCATAGTTAAAAATCACTTCTTACTGTTTAACAAAGAAAAGTAATTAACAAAATATGATTAAATTCTTTTCCCTCTTTGGTGTGTGAAAGCTTTTTCAACATGAGCCTTTTAAAAGGCAACTTGGAACATATGAAATAATGTCCTCAATTGCCCCTTCCAAGAAAAAGAAAAGTGTCATATTTACTTTGACCTTGGATAAAATCCAAGGGCAAAATATTGAGTAATGCAGTTGTAGAGTCAATTTCACTACACTCTACAATGAGAATAGAGCCTCCTGGTGAAATGGACTGGATAAATGGGTAAAATCTTGCAAATCAAAGCACTTCTCTTAAAGCAGTAGTTCCAAGTTTGGTCCCTAGATCAGCAACACTGGAATCATGTGCGAACATGTCAGTAATGCAAAATTTCTGGTCCTGTCACAGATCTCCAGAATCATGAACTTTAGATAATTCTGATGTATGCTTAAGTTGAAAATTACCATCTTAGACTGCCTATTCCCTGTATTAATAACCTCAGATGGGTTTCTACCTCTAGCATACTGTTCTAAGAAATCATTTAAAAAATAATACAAGTTTATTAAATAAAACTTGAAAATTATAAAATAGAAGATGAGAAAGAAGAAGAAGAGGGGGGTGATGTTAATATTATTTCCTCCCACCCAAATGCCAGAATTTTAACTTTTTTGTGATTTTTCCATTAAAGGTTTTCCCCTGCTACACTTATTTTAAAATATCTATATATTACAGTTTACATTTTAAATGTCACAACACTTTTCCATGTAATTATCTGAATGTGTAAATCTCATTTGCAAATCTTCAAAAAAATCCCATTCGTTTAACTACCTGCCTATGGTTGGACATGTCAGCTTCACAATTACAGACAATCCACTGATGAATATACGTGTGTATAAAGCATTTCCACATTTTTAAATGTGTCCTGTGAGTGACTTCCTGGGTCAATGTAGATGATTATATTGTAAGATGTTTCTATTGATTAGATTCTGAACATTGTCTTAACTTTCCAAGACCCACTTGTTTCTGAGATATAGAACTTTATTTAGCCCAAGAGGCAGTCCTACGTCAATCTTCATACCCACTCCCTGTGCCTTCATTTTTTTCTTTTTTGCTTGTTTATATTTCTACCAAAGTTTGCAGTAAATCTTCCTAACTTTTGTCCCATGCCCAATCTTAGAATCTAAATTTCTGATACTGCCTTCAGCATTTCTCCATTGCAGGTCTTCAAGGAGCACGTTGAAAGGAAGTTCAGTGTAAGGCTAGATCCTCAGCAGTTTAATTTAAAGAGTTTTTCTATCTATCTATCGTGAGCACAGGGAGGGGCAGAGGGAGAGAGAGGGAGGGGCCCAATGCAGCACTCAGTCCCAGGACCCCGAGATCATGACCCGAGCCAAAGTCAGACACTTAACCGAGGCACCCAGGTGTCCCTACCATCCTCTCATCACTTCTCTGCCTCCTTTTCAGGATCTTATGTGACCCTTTATTTCTCTCCTGTATGTCTGTTTGCAAAAGAGATATATTTGCAATTAGGAGATGGCTTTATATTTATTCTCCTAATCTGGGTTTAATATGTTTGCTAGACCTACCTATTCATCGGTGAGTTTGCAACTAACCCAGAAGCCCAAAAAGGTCTTATTTTTCTGTTATTTTCCTGACTTCCTCATAACTTGTCTGTGTTCCTATTTTCCAACCTCCCTGTGCTCTGTCCAGGCATCACACCATTGTGGGTTTTACACAGGAAAAAAAGAAAAGAGATAGCCAAATATCATCATGCTCCATACCATCGACTTCTTTTTCAAAACTCGCTACCCAGGCTTATCTTCTTGAGAGGTGTGACTGTAGGTTAGAAATCTGGAGCCAGAGTGGGATATTCAGCAGCAAAGGGGCCCCGTGCTTATTCTTTCTGTAAATGGATTCAGAATGGTTGTCAAATCAATACACTTTTTAAAAGTCATCTTTCCTTTACTTAAAGAGCACTTAAAGAAACTGCATTCAGTCTTTCAGTCCAGTGGGAATGTCCAATTTAATGAATTTGCTTCCACAGAAGCCTAAGAAAGTGAATATAACTTTGAAAGTATTTAGTTTGCACCCAGGGAATAGTTAACATGCCTGGAGAAACTCTATCAAGATACAACTGGAATCTGGGAAATTGACTCAGTGCTAGATTAATATTGATAACAACTCATCCAGCATGCTTGTACTCTACTTCCTTATGTTTACAAAGTCCTTAATACATTACTTGCTTTCTACTGCATGCCTCTAGATTGAAACCCTAAAGCAAGAGCTTCAAATATAATCACATGGGTCATTTCATATTATCCCCTTAAAGATGAGATGAGAAAACGAAGTGAAAGAGATGGATTCCTTAATAAAATAAGAGACTGATTGGTCAAGTAACTCCCTCTCTGAAACCTACAAAAAATAGAAATTGATTAATTTATTAATCATTAGGTACTCATATATTGCTACTAAATAAAGGGGATAACACCCATGGATTCCAAAGTTCAGAAGAGGCCTGCTCTCAGGCAAAAATATATCAAAGTAATTGAAACTTCACCAAATTTCAGTGAATTCATTGTCTCAAACAGCCTTATGCATATCTATTTTAGAAGAGTTCTTTGAAAAGATGAAGACACTTAAATTTCTAGGAATACTGAGATTGGGAGGTGAAAATTCTCCCATTATGAAAGAGCTAGAAATGCAATATAAAATATAACAGGCATTTTAAATGCATAGTTGTGCTCATAAAAGAATAAAGGAAACTGACAGGGGCCAAAATTAAATAAAGAGTTGAAAGTTAGAAAAGTGTGGGCCAAGAGGACATGGTTGGCTTGAGAATATTTGTAAGTCCTCATAAAGTCTTGGCTTATAATAGATGTATAAGGACTGGATATAATACTTTGGGTCTCTGTAGGGTTGGACCTGATATGCCTGCATAATATTAGAACTTCTTTGGAAGTTTCCTATCATATTCTTTTTCAGAGCTTAGCTGCTCACCACTCTGTTCATTAAGGTAATCCCACAGTGGAGGAGCTAAAGCCCCTACTTTTATAATCCCTTCAATTTTACCTCACAGCTGGCATAGATAATAACAAAATTAGGGATAGGTTTAAAAACGTAGTTTCATATCCAACATCAACTAGTTCTTCCTAATGCCCAGGCACTCCTGTGAAGTCTTATCTTCCTAAACTCATTTGCCACTTATAATGATTTTATTTAGGGACCTTATGTTCTTTTCTGCTGTGACCTTGCAGGTCTAACCTGTTTATTCAGACATGCCGGTATAAGGCTTTAGTTTAACTGAGGGGTACAGACTTCAAGTTTTGTCACTGGGCTTCTAGGTCCCAGGAAAATCAAAGATTATAGCTAAATACCGGTTTCTTTGTCTCTGAACAAATATAATCACATTGGCTTTGTCTAAGCAAAATACATAGAAACCACTGATTGTGGGAAGGATGTGGAGGGCAAGGAGTGACAATGGCATGAACCTTATGTGAGAGTCTCACATGAACCCAGGTAATACAGTGTAGTGTATTTATAAGTGGCACTTATATCTATCATATTATAGGCATATTTTTAGTTAATGTTTGTCATTTTCTATCCTTTTCTTATGTAAGAGCTAGGAGGGAAGGTAGCAGGATTCCAACTTTGTCATACTATGACTGTCCAACACTACTAATTTTTTTTTAAAGATTTTATTTATTTATTTGTTAGAGAGAGAGAGAGAGAAAGAGCGAGAGTGAGCACAGGCAGACAGAGAGGCAGGCAGAGAGGCAGGCAGAGGCAGAGGGAGAGGGAGAAGCAGGCTCCCCGCCGAGCAAGGAGCCCGATGCGGGACTCGATCCCAGGACGCCGGGACCATGACCTGAGCCGAAGGCAGCCGCTTAACCAACTGAGCCACCCAGGCGTCCCCCAACACTACTAATTTTTATGGGACTATAAAAAGTATGAAGAATGATGTTGTATAATAAATGCAAGTCATTGCAGTAAATCCAGTAGGTGTTCTCCTAGAGTTGTTTGGGTAGAACTGAAGGTGAGAAAAGAGACAAAGAGAAAGAGAATCAGGATTTTGCTTTTGGATCTGTGCGGCTCCTTAGCCATTATTCCACCCTAAGTGAAGAGAAGATGGGTATGGTGGTGGTAGCATAGGTTATTATACTTCTGTAGTCATAAGACATTTCTCATTAGGAGTGAGGAGTGAAAAAAAAGACAGGTTGGGAAACAGCAGAGAGATTAAGAATGAACAGCTGGGCTGATACACTGAAAACATTTATATTATTAAGCTGCTGATTTATTCATTCAATAATGCATTCATATTCAATGTGGTTAGGGAAGACTGGAGGGACAATCCATTATGAACCTCTGTATCATATACCACAAAACACTTCATCAATCTCACATGTCTTTGAAACTTTTAGCCACAGACTCACTTTTCCCCCAGGTAGGCTGTGCCATTGCTTTTATTGCATGGTTGCTCCTCGCAACAGTAAATTAAAAGATCTAAATCAGAATCTAGACAAATAATTTGTTTTACCACTTTTCTCCCAGTGAGTTCAGTTAGTTTTAGTTTTTCAGTTTACTTTTTCTAGTTCAGTTTAGTTTTTCTAAAGGTCCATGTGTTTAACAAATCTTGACATTTGGGTTTAGCGCATGAATTAGCCATTCTGGCCATGCCTTTGATCTACATAGATGCTAGCTCAGCACTGAGAGGCTATGTGGAATGTGATTCACCAGGGCAGTTCCGGGCAGAGCCAATGACCTGGAAAACTCATCTTGACCTATTTGGCCACGGGTATCCTCTTATCTCACAGTGGTTATAATCACCATGATCAGTGTTTAATAATTGTTCAAGTACATATTAAAAAACCCAAATTCTCATCTACTTCAGTAGATTGACTGTGTATTAACATAAGGGTTTCTAAAAAGTAAAAATTAATTTTGCAATTTAACAAATAATTAAATAAATAATTAATACAAGCTAGTAAAGCAGCAAAAATTACTATACTTTTCCCCCCAAAAGGCTAAAAAAATATAAGCAGCTGCCATAGAGTAGGAAAGCTTTTCTAGATATAATGTGTAAAATGTAGGCTCTTTAATGTGCATTTATTAAGAGACAATGAGCAAAGGGGTTAGAGTGTGGCATTTTGAGTCAGATACACTTGAGTTCAGATGCTATGCCTTATTTTCCTCATCTGTAAGATAGGGTTACAAATAGGACCTCCTGTGTAAAAGCACTCTGAGGATCAAATGAGAGTGTGACCTGAGCCGAAGGCAGACACTTAACCACTGAGCCACCCAGGCGCCTCCAGTTATTGGATTTTTCTTAGGGGTTAAGCACCTGCCTTGCACTGGGGGGGCTACAAAGGTAATGGGAACAGAATCTTGGCCCTTATTTTCCACATTCATCACCATCAGCATTTTTATGATTTTTCTTTTTTCAAATATAATTATTATTTTCCAAGTCTTAAAATTTGTCTTAATTGTTAGAGAAATATCCTTTTATGCCACTCACAGATCTCTTCTTTGGATGAGTCACAGTGAAAATGGATATGCAAAAGATAAAGCCTCCCCTATGATTTCACAAAGTCCTTCCATTGCTGAATAGAAAAGAAACACGCATAAATGGGAAAACAGCTGTTACCATGTAGTCAGCAAATTGTATAGTTATCTCATCTTGCTGAGGCAACTCAACTTTGATAATGCACTCTTTTGATAGTCATTACTAATAAGGGTAGCTCTTAGGTGCTAATGTTGTTAATTCATTAGAAAAAAGGTAAATGAGCCTAAAAGATATTCAGGATATCAAAGATGGCAATGGTAATTTCAACCATAACTCTTTATTGCTTAAGCTTTTATACTATAATAAATGTGGCAAATGGCATTCTGGTATGGATTGGAATAATTCTTTCTCACTTCTTGGACCCTGAAGCAGTCATTCTAACTTGGACAGGAAATCTGTACCATCAACACATTCTGTTCCTGAACTCACATACTGTCTTTAGTGACATGCCAAGACAGTGGTATAATTTTTATTTCAAAAGAGTGAAGTGTTATTGATCTCATTCTAAGGAACTGAAGGGATTGAATGATAGCACAGGGAGGCTACTGCTGTCACCAGTACTTGTCACCATCTGCACAGGAATCAAGTCATGAGAGAAATGCCATTGCAAAATCTTGGCTGTCTGAAAATCTCTGCACATAAGAGGCCAATGGTTTCACTCATGGCATACAAGTTTCCCAAATGGAGTGCTTATCAACCTTTTTCCACTTTAAATCACATGTAGAAAATAATATTTCCTGGAGTAAACCAGAGTAAATTTGGGAGTAGGTATACAAGGTGTGGTGATAAAATAATTACATCTCTTTATAAAGCAAAGCATTAAGAACAAAACTTTACATTTAACTGGAAAAATATATCCAAGTAAAACCTTGACAGTTTCAGTGAGAAACCTGAGCTTGCTTCAGTGAACATACTATGATTTTTATCAGATCTTTATACCCGAGATGACCACAAGCAATTTCTGATTAAGACTTTTTAAATGATGATGTCTCCAGAATTGGAGAGTCATTATCAACAAGAAACTCTGTTCCCACAAATAGGTGATAAAATATTTAGAACCATTATTACGGTAATACAAAAGTTAATAGTTGTAAATTAGGTTTAGAGAATATAACCAGTATTCTTTTCTTCCACTGACAAATGCAATGTTGAAATTCTCTGTGATAATAAAAAAGGATCTTGAATGTAGGTATTTTAAAATAATGATGGAGCTCTGATTTGTGGAACTTGCATACATTGTTTGAGCAGCCACCCTCTTAGCCTGGAGGTCACTAACAAATAAGAAGTATCAGAACAAAGACTTCAATTATTAGCCACTGCATGGAACTGTACTCATGGAATTGTACCCCTCTCTTCCAATGGGCTGTAGGTTGGACTGCTGTTCTGTGTGTTTTTCCTAGAGTGCCTCCAGCAGTAACACTGCCCCTTTTTCCAGATGGCAGGGCTACTCCTTGACTCTATACTTGAATATCAGAGTTCAGTGGTGAGAACCAGATATAGCTAAGAGTGCTCACCACCTGAGAAGACCAGGCAGTACTGTGGTAAGCCATTCCTCTTGGGCTGAGCTCCAGATGAGGAATCTAATAATCAGAGGCCACTGGCTTTGTAACTCCAACCAACTCCTCCACACCATTGGGTTACCTATTGGGACCCTTATTTCCCAGGACCTACCTCTGTAACTCTTCTGTATCATACCCACAATTTACAAACTTTTTATGAAGGCTTGCCCTAGGGTCTGGAATAACTGACTGAATACCTATATATGTTAATCATAGGATAATAGTCAAGTGCCCCTCCTTCCCTAAAAACTGAGAGATGATTATAGGAGAGTAAATAACACATTTATCTTTTTAATTATTGTATTTTTAGTTCCAACATGAAGAAGGGGCTCAATACATATATTTTGAAAGAATAAGTAAACATTGCAGGAAGTAGGTTTGCTCCCTGATGGTTAAAACTACTCAAGGTAATGCACTTGGGAGCATAATGAGCCATGAACAACAGTATGGGAAAGGTAGCTTAGTTTATTCAACAATTTATTCAGCAAATGTTATTCAACAAATTTGTTTATTCAACAATTATTGAATTCTTACCATGAACGAGGCACTGTTCTGAGCGCTAAGGATCGAGCAGTGAATAAAGAGTCATACATCCCTCATGGGAAATGGAGGGCACTGAAATAAACACCGTAAGTGAGTTTAATGTATATATGTTAGATGTTAATGGTATGAAAAAAAGTTAAGACATTGATGAGGAATAGGGAGGTCTAGAGAATTTTTAAAAAGGAATTCTAAGAAAATGACATTTGAACAAAAGCATAAAAGGAATTAAGGGAACAAACCTGCAGGTGTGTGAGAAGAGTGTAAATGGCTGGTGGAGGGAACAGCGAAAGTAAAGGCTCTGAGACTGGAAGATGCTATTACAGATACTCTGGAAGATGCTATACAGAACTCTGTAGGGTGGATTAAGAACCTATTCTTTCAGGGGCACCTTGGTGACTCAGTTGCTTAACCGTCTGCCTTTGACTCAGGTCATGATCCCCGGGTCCTATTATGGACCCCCGAGTGGGGCTTGCTGTTCAGCCAGGGAGGCTGTTTCTCCTTCTCCCTTGGCCTGCCACTCCCTCTGCCTGCTGCTCCCCCTGCTTGTGCTCTGTCAAATAAATAAATAATCTTAAAAAAAAAAAAAGAACCTATTCTTTCAATCTGAGTGAGACAGATAAAATACTAGAGGCAGCAAAGGATTAACAATGACGTAGACTTTAACAGGACCTGTCTGTATGCCCTGCTGAGAATAAACCAAAAGAGCAAAAAGACAGAAGCAGGCATACCAGTTAGGAGGCTTTTGCAATAATCCAGAAGAGAGATAGTGGTTATTTGGAAAAAAGGCAGATGTGGATCAATGTGCAAATGATGAGGAGTCAGGTTTAGGATATGTGTCAAAGACCGAGTCAGGAAGATTTGTTGATGGAGTCAATGTGGGACATGAAAGAAACAAAGGAGTCAAGGTTGCTATCTGGGTTCATGTCCTGAGCAACTGTAAGAATTAAGCTTCTGTGAAGACTGCCTTTAGCTTAAATGGCATAAACCTGTTAATGAAATTATTTGTCAAAATGGGACTCAAGAGAAAAAACTTTGGCTATGTGTCTCTTGTACTTTCTTCTTTTAAAAATTATTTTATAGGGGCACCTGGGTGGCTCAGTTGGCTGAGCGACTGCCTTCGACTCAGGTCATGATCCCTGAGTACCAGGATCGAGTCCCGTATCGGGCTCTCAGCTCCATGGGGAGTCTGCTTCTCCTCTCTCATACTCTCTTTCACTCTCTCTCTCTCAAGTAAATAAATAAAATCTTTAAAAAAATTATTTTATAGAAAATGGCATATATAAAAGTTTAAAAAAGTAAGATAATAAACCAACTTCAATAATCGGCATTTTATTAGTTTTGTATCTTCTATTTCTCATCCACACATTTTTAACGTTTTTGGGAGTATTTTAAAGCATGCTAGCCATCATGTTACTATTAGGGAAGGCCCTCAAGAGAATGTGATGCCAGGTGACCCAACAGCTGGACCCAGGCAATCAGATGCTCCTTGCTCCCTCCCCTTACCCTTGGAATGTATGCTCTGCCTACTATTCCTCTACTGGGAGCTGCTTCAAGGATGCAGCCTGGAAAGAGTAAGGTGTTGTTGAGACTATCTGGACTAAATATATGACTGAACCCAATTAAGGCCTCTATATAACTTTTAAGATTCAGGCAGGTGCAGAATCTACTGATCTTGCAGTCACCCAAAATAAGCCTCGTATGTAAGGTCCTTTGTTTATTAAACCTCCCTCTACCAATGTGGAGTAGTCTGCCTCTTTCTGCAGACTCTCCTTGCCTTCTGGATATGTAGGCCAATTTTAGATTTTACCCAGGAAGCTCCTGAGGTTGCAAACCATTTCCATCTAAAATCATTCAGTATATTTCACTAATTCCAATGAATTTTTTATGGACCTATCACGACACTATTATACCTTGGAAAGTATTTCTTAATACCAGAACATACTCTTTTTACCATTCTACATTTCCACCATTTCTTAATACCATCTAATATGCAAGCCATATTCAAATTTCCCTAATTGTTTCAAAATTATCTACTAACAAGTGGTTGTTCAGATCAAGGTGCCAACAAGAGCGTCATTATCACATTTGATTGTTATACCTTTTAAGTATCTTTTCAACAATAGTCCTTTCCCTTGTTTTCTCTCCATATTTATGATTTTTAAATTATTATTATTATTATTTGCATAAACTGGGTCATTTGTCTTATAGAATGTCCCACACTATGAATTTGGCTGATCATCTTCTCCTGAGAAGATTTTTTTTTTTTTCTGAGATTTTTTAAAAGGGCTCTCTATCCTATTTTAAGTGATAGACTTGACCTGGTTCAACTTCAGTATTTTTGAAAAGAATATACATAGGTGGTATTTATTACTTCCTTTTGTACCATTAAACTTTTTAATTCATTGATGAATATTGCTTAGATCCATTATTAGTAAAAGTGATATATATATATATTTTTTTTTTTAAGATTTTATTTATTTATTTGATAGACAGAGATCACAAGCAGGCAGAGAGGCAGAGAGAGAGAGAGGAGGAAGCAGGCTGTCTGCAGAGCAGATAGCCCGATGCGGGGCTCGATCCCACGACCCTGGGATCATGACCCGAGCCGAAGGCAGCAGCTTTAACCCACTGAGCCACCCGGGCGCCCCAAGTAAAAGTGATATTTTAAGTGATAGACTTGACCTGGTTCAACTTCAGTATTTTTGGAAAGAATATACATAGGTGGTATTTATTACTTCCTATTGTACCATTAAACTTTTTAATTCATTGATGATCCATTATTAGTAAAATTGAGACTGCAAAATGGTGGTTTTCTAATATTATTGTTTCTCCTGTAGTTTTATCAGGCATCCTATAGGAAAGAACTTTCTCTTATCAAATATTTGATTACCCTGAAATAAAGTTTTAGAGGAAATGAAGGGTAAATATTTAATATTTTTCTTTATTTGTTAATCTGAAGAATACCAAATTTGTCCATTGAATTATCCACTGTGGTAAATAGTGTCTTTTACTTTTTAAAAATCATCATGAACTCATAGGTTCTTATATATTTGATGTGTTGCAATCCATTATATTAGCATTTTTTTTTTTTTTTGGTGGTTAATTTATGTTATGCTAGGCCTGTGAAAGCCCCTTTAGTTTGGCTCCTTTGTCCCTTTGGAATGAGTTTGTTGGTCTTTGATAGGTTTCTGGCATAAGATAGTCATTGTATATTTCCTCAACCAGACATAGAACAAGTAATTTTCCTTAGTTTCTGTTAATGTGCCCCTAGTTTCTGTTAATGTGAATGGTTTTCAGAGACCACAAGCTGTATGGGTCCTTACTGCTGTAGATTCTCATTGTCTCTTGGATCAGAACATTATAAGGGAAAAGGATACTGGTCCTGGGATTTGTACATTCCAGCAGGCCTTATTAGAGATTCAGTATTTATTGGTGTTTTGGTCAGGATTGACTTTAAGTGCTTCCAAAGTGAGCAGCATCCTAGATCTGGTCACTAAGTCCCAATAATACCCCACAAACACTACCAATCACTGTTAAGTTTAAATACTTTCAGGAGGAGTTACTATCTTTGGTTGAGATCCACTGAAGATTATGTCCTCTCTTGGTTTCATTTCCAAGCTCACCAAACAAACAAACAAAAAAGCATGAGTACAAGAGGTGAGAGTGGGAATCCTTGCCGTGTTCCTGATATCAAAGGGAAGGCTGTCAGCTTTTTCCCATTGAGGATGATATTTGCTGTGGTTTTTCATAGATAGATTTTATGATGTTGAAGAATGTTCCCTCTATCCCTATACTTTGAAGCGTTTTAATCAGGAAGGGATGCTGGATTTTGTCAAATGTTTTTTCTGCATTAATTGAGAGGACCATGTGGTTCTTCTCTCTTCTCTTATTGATTTGTTCTATCACATTGATTGATTTGTGAATGTTGAACCACCCTTGCAACCCAGGGATAAAACCCACCTGGTCACAGTGGATAATCTTTTTAATGTACTGTTGGATCCTATTAGCTAGGATCTTGTTGAGAACCTTAGCATCCATATTCATCAGGGATATTGGTCTGAAATTCTCCTTTTTGGTAGGGTCTTTGCCTGGTTTGGGGATCAGGGTAATGTTGGCTTCACTCTTGTTCAATGTAGTACTAGAAGTCCTAGCAACAGCAATCAGAAAACAAAGAGAAATAAAAGGTATTCAAATTGGCAATGAAGAATTCAAACTCTCTCTCTTTGCAGAGGACATGATACTTAAATGGAAAATCCAAAAGACTCCACCCCCAAACTACTAGAACTCATTCAGCAATTCAGTAATGTGGCAGGACACAAAATCAATGTACAGAAATCATTTGCTTTCTTATACACTAACAATGAAAATACAGAAAGGGAAATTAGAGAATTGATTCCATTTACTATAACACCAAGAACCATAAGATACCTGGCAATAAACCTAACCAAAAAGGTAAAGGATCTGTACTCGAGGAACTACAGAACCCTCATGAGAGAAATTGAAGAAGACACAAAAAGATGGAAGACCATTCCATGCTCATGGATCAGAAGAATAAACATTGTTAAAATGTCTATACTGCCTAGAGCAATCTAAACTTTCAATGCCATTCTGATCAAAATTCTACTGGCATTTTTCAAAGAGCTGGAGCAAATAATCCTAAAATTTGTATGGAATCAGAAGCGACCCCAAATTGCTAAGGAAATGTTGAAAAAGAAAAAAACAAAACTGGGGGGCATCCTGTTGCCTGATTTCAAGCTTTACTACAAAGTTGTGATCACCAAGACAGCATGGTACTGGCATAAAAACAGACATATAGACCAGTGGAACAGAGTAGAGAACCCAGATATGGACCTTCAACTATATGATCAAATAATCTTCAACAAAGCAGGAAAAAATATACAGTGGAAAAAAGATAGTCTCTTCAATAAATGGTGCTGGGAAAACTGGATAGCTATGTATAGAAGAATGAAACTCGACCATTCCCTTACACCATTACACAAAGATAAATTCGAAATGGATAAAGACCTTAACGTGAGGCAGGTATCCATCAGAATCCTAGAGGAGAACATAGGCAGTAACCTCTTCGACATCAGCCACAACTACTTCTTTCAAGATAGGTCTCCAAAGGCAAAGGAAACAAAAGTGAAAATGAACTTTTGGGACTTCATCAAGATCAAAAGCTTCTGCACAGCAAAGGAAACAGTCAACAAAATAAAGAGGCAACCCACGGAATGGGAGAAGATATTCGCAAATGACAATACAGACAAAGGGCTGATATCCAGGATCTACAAGGAACTCCTCAAACTCAACACACACAAAACAGATAATCATGTCAAAAAATGGGCAGAAGACATGAACAGACACTTCTCCAATGAAGACATACAAATGGCTAACAGATAAATGAAAAAAATGTTCATCATCACTAGCCATCAAGGAGATTCAAATCAAAACCACATTGAGATACCACCTTACACCAGTTAGAATGGCCAAAATTAACAAGGCAATAAACAACATGTGTTGGAGAGGATGTGGAGAAAGGGAAACCCTCTTACACTGTTGGTGGGAATGCAAGTTGGTGCAGCCACTTTGGAAAACAGTGTGGAGATTCCTTAAGAAATTAAAAATAGGGGGCGCCTGGGTGGCTCAGCGGGTTAAAGCCGCTGCCTTCAGCTCGGGTCATGATCCCAGGGTCGTGGGATCGAGCCCCGCATCGGGCTCTCTGCTCTGCGGACAGCCTGCTTCCTCCTCTCTCTCTCTGCCTCTCTGCCTACTTGTGATCTCTGTCTATCAAAATAAATAAATAAAATCTTTAAAAAAAAAGAAATTAAAAATAGAGCTTCCCTATGACCCTGCAATTGCATTACTGGGTATTTACCCCAAAGATACAGATCTTGTGAAAAAAAAGGGCCACCTGTACCCCAATGTTCATAGCAGCAATGGCCACAGTCACCAAACTGTGGAAAGAACCAAGATGCCCTTCAACAGATGGATGGATAAAGAAGATATAGTCCATACATTGGAGTATTATGCCTCCATCAGAAAGGATGAATACCCAACTTTTGTATCAACATGGATGGGACTGGAAGAGATTATGCTGAGTAAAATAAGTCAAGAAAAGAGAGTCAATTATCATATGGTTTCACTTACTAGTGTAGCATAAGGAATAACATGGAGGACATGGGGAGCTGGAGAGAAGTGAGTTGGGGGAAATTGGAGGGAGAGAAGAACCACGAAAGACTGTGGACTCTGAAAAACAATCTGAGGGTTTTGGAGGGGCAGGAGGTGGGAGGTTGGGTGAGCCTTGTGGTGGGTATTATGGAGGGCATGTATTGCATGGAGCACTGGGTGTGGTGCATAAACAATGAATTCTGGAACACTGAAAATAAATTAAAAAAATAAATAAATTTTTTTTTTTAAAGTATGAGTACTATTTTGGCATTATAATTGTGTTAATGTTGGGGAAGAGCTGCCCTGAACAGAGAATGTGACCATCTGGAAATTAGATGAATAGAGTTATTCATTACAAAAATGGTATTATATTTCATGTATTAGCCTAGTCTGACTTTGTTTACTCTTGGTGCTCATTGAAAGACTGATTGTTTGGGGATATACTGATACATTTTATTTAACTTTCTAGAAACACAAGACTGAAAACTAGACCCTGGATTTTGGTGAATTTAACAAGCTAATTTCACTTTTGAAGTTTAATTATATTTTCCTTAATAACTCTTCATTTAACTTACTTTGTACATATTTTTATTCACTTCATTTCTGGTGAAGAGATACTGGTGATACATAAACATTCCAGAGGAATAAAAGGAATAGCATGGTGTTTGGAACTTCCTATTAGTCTATTTGTAATGAAGAGCTAATTGTACAACTGCTCATTGGATCAATGGCAGATTTCCCTTAGGTTTCAGTTAGTATTCATGTGGCTGCTGGCCAGAAAATCTAACTGACCTGGTCCAAACAGAAAAGGGGAATTTACTGGGTCACATAACTGACAGTCTAGGATTAGGACACACTTCCGACATGGCTTAGTGCAGATGCATAAACAAAGTTATTAGGATCAGATTCTGAGTCTGTTGTCTCTGAGTCTGAGTTGATGGCATTTTTAATTTGGTTCCATTCGATGTCACAAGATGGATGCTGTTGGGCTAAATCTTACCTCTTCCAAATCCCAATTACAAAGGAGAAAGGGAGAAAGAAAGAGACAGACAGACAGACAGACACACAGAAACACACACACACACACACACACACACACACACACAGATTGAAAAAGATTTCTGGAAGCCCCAGAAAATATGCCTGTGCATCTCATTGGCACTAACTGTATTGACTATCCAGTCAGAACTAATCACTTTGGCCACGAGGACTGGTTCCCTTGATATATTTAAACCTATCAGAGCTTTTTCATGGAGAAAATCACAAGGGGGACTGAGGGAAAAAATGGGGAAGGGATTGTTTTGGAGGATGGTTATTATTGCTAGTGATGGTGAATGCTGGAAGCAAACTAGCTAATTATTTAACTTCCTTAATCTTGTTATTAAAAGCCTTGAGAATAAAAACTAAAAAAGCAATAGAGCATATTGTTTAAAAAAGTCAACTTACTTCAGTCTCAAAATTAAGGATATTTCTGACCTATAGAGTCAATGATTTTAATAAGAATTTTATACTGTCATTCAAAATGAAACAAGAACTACCATTTCATATTGCAAGCTACAAATCTGTAGCATATATATTAATGTTCACTCTTAACCATGTCATTAGCTAAGTTGCAGTCATTCATTAACCCATGAAAGATTTCTTTAGGTCAAATGATATATATTTATTCTTAAAGCAAGTACTCATCCCATTAACTCATCCCCTTTACATTTCCCCCAGGAAAAAAGGCCGGCTGAAGTCCTGAAGGAGTTGCTCCCAGAACATATGTAAAGAAATGCATACAAGGGGCTCAAGGTGTGGACTGCTGCAGTCGTTGGGGTGCAATTGCTTTTATCCCTTTAGGAATTAAGAGTTTATTCCACTAGCTCCTGAGAGCTACCCAAAGATGTGCCATTAGTTATCATCCCTCTTTGAGGATTTCCTTTGGAAGAATAGGTGAGGAAGAAGACCGTTTCACCCAATCTCCTGCTTCCGCAACCTGTATCCATGGTGCTATAATGACTTGACTCCCTTGACCCAATGCAACATAATAGAAATCATTGCAGCACTGGATCTATCTGCTCATAGGGTTGGCTGAGATCTGACTGGGATTGCAATACCCAATCCCAATCTAGTTTTCTTTCCCTTCCTTAATCTTTAATTCTTGCAGAATTACTCTCCAGGATGTAGATAACAATATTTTCCTAAAGTTCTCAGCACTTTCTCAGATATCATGGTAGTAAAGATAGAAAAAGGGTATTTTAATAGTGCTCCGTAAAAGCTGAGAGAATATGAGTTTTCTTTTGTGAAAGGGGGCTAAAGCAGTGTTAGGCTGTGCAATCAGTAGGCTCAGTATGGTCATAAATCTAGCTTTGGGTTATATCAAGTGTTTCTAGATTCCACTGTGATGGTCAATGTTTACTTTGGTGTAGTTAATGCAGTTTCTGGGACTACTATGAGCATCTTCTGTTGTAATCTTATACTTTTTGGGGATTATAAACCCCAACTTCCTACAATGCCAAAGTGCTTTGTACTTAATAGGCTCCTTGAAAACATTGGCTAAATGCATTCATGCATGATTATTAAGTGAATAATTAAATTGATAAATTATTTGTATTAAAATCAGTGGCAGAATATACTTTCTTCCTTGAAGAATGATCATGTTGAGTAAGAAAATGATTAATTTTGTTTAATTCAATTTAGTTACCTGTTTCTCAAAAATTTATTATATAGGACTTAGCAACTCCACTTACTAGTTTTATAATCTTGAGCAAATTTTCTAACCTTGCTGAGTTTCACTATCCTCATCTAGATAATCAGAATAACAACAGAACTGACTTTATTAATGTGAGAACTGAATGTAATAAAGCATGCAATGCAATCAGCACAGTGCCCCTCACAGACTAAGCATTTTATAAGTGCTTACTATTGCTATGGTTAGTATTAAAATAGAAGTGGAGGGGGTTTTCTGGCCAGTAACCCTTCCTATGGCATCCCTCATCTTCATGACCCTGTCCATGCCTCTTGCTCTGTCTGCCCTTGGGCTGGTAGCTCAACATCCTATCAAGTGTGAGTGAGGTTCCTCTTAGATTATTGGCCTTGCCCTTTTCATAAGGATTGCTTTTCTTTGAGAGTGACATATTAAGCTCTTCTCTGAGGGCAGCAGGTTCTCCCCAAAGTGCTCAGTCTGCTTTACTTTTATGTTCAATAACATCATAATACCATTTTCTAAACTGCACTTTTCTTTTATAAAAACCTTTTGTCATAAGGAAAGTGCCAGGGTAAGTGACACTCAGCTCAATGTGCTCAAAGCCTTTGTGTTGTCCCGAGAGAATTAAGTTGAATGGGGTTATGTGAAGGAATGGAGATTCAGATGTTTTTCCTAAGGAGGTAGCACAAGCAGGACAGAAAGAACCCTTAGAGTCAGAATTACCTGAGTTCAAATTATGGAGTGGCCTGTAGTACTCTATATGTGATCTTTCCATTCACCTTTATATCTTTATGACTGTGTGTGTGTGTGTGTGTGTGTGTGTGTCCATTTAAATGAAGAAATAAAGGAATTACGGTTCGGTGAATAGCTATTATTATTATTACTAGTATTGTTACAACTATACTTTAAAGGCATGTCATTTACTCAGGATTGGATATAATGATTAAACATGAGTGTCAGCACTGTTAACATGCCTGATACCATTCCTAATCCTTTCATCACTTTTATTATTTAATCCTCACTACAACTTTTTAAAGGTAAATCCTACTGTGAGCTTTATTATACAGATAAGAAACTTGAAGCACGTCTTCATGAGGGAGTTAGGGTTCAAAGACAGGTGTCCTGACTCCACACCTCTCCACACCTTGTTTCATTGCATAGTCCCTTCTAGTCCTCAGCAGAAAAGTAGGGTTGCTTATAGACGTCACTCTCATTTGAAGAAGCAAAGTTAGGCAAGAAAAGAAAAGAGAGAGAGAGAAAAAAAGAAGACAAAAACCCTTAAAGCTTGGTGGGATAGCTTCTTATATAAGAAGCTTTCTTTCTCTCACAATGTAAAATGGGGAGAGCTTTCAAACGGAAGAGAAAATAAGCTTATTTTAGAATATAAGTGCCATGAGGGCAGGAATTTGTGTCTGTTTTTTTCCCTGTTTATCCCTGCCACTAGAAACTGCCGGGCTCACTCTCTCTTAAGAGAGTAAGTGAATGAAGTTGAGAAGTGCATGCCTCTACTGAAGCAGGACCTACAAACTGGGGAATATATCTGAGATATTTCCCGCAGAAATGAAGCAACTACAGGTGCATTAAAGTATAACTACAGAAGTCTCGGCATGGTGTGTCTAGAGGTACAGAGGAAATGGCTAGAGCCAATGCTCTGTTACACTCAGAAGTTGGAGATCCAATATCCTCTTGAAATTTTACAAAAATATTTTGTATTTGAGCCATACTCCCTAGAGTGTGGACTATGAATCTAAAGCCTTTCTTAAAATTTTACCTTTGCATCTCTAGTCTTTTAACCTTTTTTTTCCTATTTATATTTTCTATTTTACTTTTTTTTTTTACATATTTGTGGTGTTTTTTTTTTCTGTTTTCAAGAATATAAATTCCCCCCCTAAATTACACTATTCTGTGTCTTATTAGAAGTTTTTGTCACCAGATTTGATGCCTTTCTTTTTCTCTTGAACTACCTGTTTTGCTTTATTTTTCTAAAGTACATTTTTGGACATTTTGATCGAGGAGTGATAAGCAGCTAGTATACTACTGGGTCACTGGAAACTCTTTCTGTTGCTCTGGCACCTGAATGACATGATTTGGCCAGACTGTAGACATTGCTCTGCTGTCCTCTGGTGATTAATAAAACAGAAAAGAAGTATGATGTGAGTATAATTTTTATTTTTACCTTGTATGTAAACATTTTTTTTCTCTGCCTGAATACTTGAAGGATTAAAATTTTTTTCTAGGAATTAATAATTTATCCAAAAATACATTTACAAATTGATCTCTTTAATATTTTATCCATCATTCTGAGACTTCAACTCAGAAACATGCTCCGTGTTATTTATCTAATTATGGTTTTCCTTTTCTTTTGTTTGATCTCTCATTCTGGGGAAATTTCTTGAACCTGTTGTCCACTAAAGTTGTCTTAATCTTAATATATTTCTAACATGTTGTTAAATAAATAAGTTGATCTTCTAAATCAGGAAAGGGTAAACTATGGCACATGGCCTGTTTTTATAGGGCCCATGAGCTAAAAATAATTTTTATATTTTTAAAGAGCTGCTAGTAATAATAATAATAATAATAATCAACAGCAGCAAAACAGGCTATCTCTGGAATTCACAGCCTAAAATACTTGTCATCTTATTCTTTATAGACAAGTTTGATGATTACTGTTTCTAAATCAAATACCCATTTTGCTGCAGTATCTAAGCGGTTCTTTACTCAGTTTTTAAATTTATTTATCCTTATTTTCATCTGAAAACATTTATTTCCTTATCTTTGGTTTATCTTTTTAATGAATTCAATAATTTTATTTCTCTAGAGATAGCCTTTCTTTCCTTGGCAATAGAAAATGGGGGAGGGAGTTTCAAGTAGAAAATAACTTGTTTTAGAGTATTAGCATATGAGGGTAAGGATTTACGTCATTTTTTCACCTGTATTGTCCCTAGTCCTAGAAAGTGGGAATTAATATGTTAGTTATAAGGAAAGCACTTTTTTGGCAGGAAAATTCACTTTGTTGAAAAGTTTGTATATATGTCCGTATTTATGCTTGGCATTCTTAAAGTTATTCAAGTAATTTTCTTCCTTCCAGCTGACCTATGTATGGCCTATCCTCACCCACTAGCTCCAGATGGAAAGTTAGGATGCCTGTATCTATTAAAAATTCTTTTGTTCAGGGGAAGAATGGAAAAAACCAGTAGAGACTATTATTTTTGCCTTACTCTCCTACCATTTAAGGGGGAGGTGTCATTTCAAACATTTTCTAATTGACATGGCTATGTTTTATGAGTCTGCAGTAGCAAATTTTATGGTTTACCTTGTGGTTTGGCCACATTAGTTGGAGGAATGGTGATGAGGGCCACAGCTTCAGCACTCATGTATATGAGTACTGAGATAGTTTCTGAAATTCTTAAATTTGTTCAATTTGCTAGTCTTCCAAGTATTCCCAAAGGGCTCTTCTTCTCTTTTTAGTCACGGAAGCTTTGGATTAGTAGTTCCCAGGGCTCCGTTGGAAATCCTGTTCATTTATTACTCATGTGGGCACCTTCTCACATTCTTCTCTTCTTCAGATTTGCCAGCTGATTATTGCTTTTTGTAAGCTGGTCTTACCTTTACTGTGTCTTAAAAGAAATCTTTTGAAATTTTTGTCTTAATGACAAGTATCTTCTCCATTTTCTACACTGTAAAGTGTTTAAATAAAATTTTCATTTTGGGTATTTCAAAGAAATTTTGGAAGGGAAGAGAATTAGTTGATTGTTCTTAAACAGCTATCCTTAGACATACGTACTTGAGTGCATTCCCACAGAAATTAATTCTTTCAGCCCTCAGACAACCTTGTGAAATAGAAAACTTTAAAAGAAATCTTTATATTCCTTATAAAGAAAACAAGCTTCAGAGAGGTTAAGGGGCTGTCTCAGGGTCACACGGCTGGTAAATGCCTTCAGCTCTCAGGTCTCACACTCTGTCCTCCACCTGGAGATTTATGCAGAGGTGGGACAGGTCCACTTCCCTAGTGTGATTAGAAGTGATGCTAGGAATGTTCCTTATATAAAACATCAATGCCATCACCTTTTCTTCCACCATCACTGTGAAACTATTAGATTAAAAGAAAATCCAGTTCATGGAATTCAGTAAAAATATTAATTTTCTTTACTATGATCAATTTAAGAAAATTGATCGAGACTACATTGGGGTCTGCACCTTCTGATCTGCTGGTATTTGCCTTTCATCCATTTGATCCCCTTACAGCTCAATGCATCCTATTTCCACAACTTGCAGTTTAAAAGGCAAGTGATTTGTATCCATCAGCTCAGCAGTGACAACAGGGCTAAATCCATCATTGGGTATTACTTGGTTTTCCTGCACAGGCTGCCAAATACCTTCCAAAGCCACTGAAATTGATGGTGACAATTTTCCACATTCTTCATTTATGGTTTACATTGTGACTTTCTTCCACTTCAATCTCTCTAGGGACTAAATCCAGTCTGTTTTGTGTTAGATTTTGCACTTATAACCTATTTCATCTTTTGAAGTTGCACCTTGAAAGAGCCTTTTGTTACATCTGTGAATCAGCCAAAACACTTAGAGGTAGTAAGACTTTGTTCTTAGGTTCTGTTACCTTTTATAATAAGTTTTATTTAAATTGCAGGAAGGAATATATTATAATTTGGTGGTGCCAAATGCTTCCAGTATTTGTTTTGATTTGATCATTTTCCTCTTTTGTTGGGTTTTACTTTACAATGATTTTTATTACCAGTAAGTTGCTACATATGTACTGAATTTTGGGCCAAGTCCACTCTGTTGGGCTGGTTACATTGAAAACATGTCTGATGATGGGACATCATGATACATCTTGTTACCTTTACAGTTAATGGGAGTTGGATGGATGCAAACAGAGGAAGCAGCAATGCTTGAGTAGTAGGCACTAAAGACAATTTTAGCCACGCAATATTGAAGCAGACAGCTGTTTCTGTGGCACTAAATAGAGCTGGGCTTCTTATTTTCAACAAAAATCTTGCACAATTCATGAAGCAAAAAGAGAACTCCAAAAAGACAAACTACTAAGACTGGTTAAGACCAATCAACTGGGAACAGGTCCTTAGTGTGAAAAGCCCTCAGTTCACTTTTCCAGTAGTATAAGGAATAAAATGTTTTTTTTAACCTATACATATTAAATTGGCCTTGAAGTTCTATGGCTGAAAGTGAGTAACATTTTTAAATCTGCTATTGTTTTTGCTTAAGGTTTTGGTTGCTTTTGAATTGATTCTCTAACTTTAATTAGTAACTGGGATTTCAAAACGTTAAAATCTGTGGTGCTTTCCCTTGTTTTCCCCTTTCAAGCCCTATTTCTTTGATTATGTATGGAACTGATGTAAAGGAAATACAGTAGATAAAATTATGGTGTTGAATTCAAACATCAACTAGAACTTTTAGTATCTATACTGTTGTAAAGCAAACATCTTTTATTGAAAATATTCTATAACCAAAGTTCTTAGAAAACTGCTTTGAGCTCAAGACGATGTAAAGGTGAATAAAACTAGCACCCTAACTGTAATGGCCAATTTTTCCTGAAGGGGGTATCTGACACATTATGTATAAGTGGATCTAAGTATAAAAGCTGGTATTCAATAATCGAAATTTTAGTTTGAATGTATATTTTAGAAAAGAAATGATACAAAGACATGGGAAGGGAAGACAGATGACAATGGAATTATTGTCTAGAAAATGGACTTCACTCAAATAGACATGTAAACACGTTAAGTATGTTCCACATTCATTAAAGTAGAAATCATGTTCAAGCAAGAATATACTTACCCCTCCGTATCATCTTCTTTGTATCCGGTTCCTGCTCATGAGGTCAGTTGTGAGCATACAACAACCCAAAGAGGGGAGACCCAGAAGAGGTTTTCAGTTTACAGGATGCCCTTGTATCTATAGCTATTGCTGCTTCCCCCACACTCTGGTAATAATTTCTTATGAACTTCATCGGAGTTCCTCAGGAAGCTTTACTGGAAGGTTAATTTTGAAGCTACTTGCTTTACCAATGATAGCTTCGTTAGTCTACTCTTGAAGATATCTAACACAAATAGAGCATTTCAGAATGATAGAAAAGGTAACTTTACATCTACATTGCTAATCCTAAATTCATTCTTTGTAGTTTTTTCATTGTCTTATTTCTTTTTTTTAAAATATTTTATTTATTTATTTGACAGACAGGGATCACAAGTGGTCAGAGAGGCAGGCAGAGAGAGAGGAGGAAGCAGGCTCCCTGCCGAGCAGAGAGCCCGATGCGGGGCTCGATCCCAGGACTCTGGGATCACGACCTGAGCTGAAGGCAGAGGCTTAACCCACTGAGCCACCCAGGCGCCCCGATCATTGTCTTATTTCTATACCAAGACTTTCTCCTTAAATATTTTTCATTCCTCAATAAAGTATCATATCTTGGAGTAGTTTATCCCATTATGGCTCCTTCTGTAATCACATTCACTTTGGATTAAATTAAATCATCTCTGAGCAGTGTCAGTGGAGGGAGAAGCAATTCTAAATTTAAAAATATCTGGACTCTAAAATTGAAACCCTATGTGGTTAATGGAAATGGGGTGGCCACACATGGAGCAGGTAGAAAGTTCTTAATAAGAACTCACTGAAAACAAATTTTAAGTCCGGTACCAACACATTCGTAGCTATCCTTGTCAGGGCTCTGGGTACAATCTTTGAATGGTTCCAGACATCTCACAGAATAAAACTAAAGCTTCTTTTCATGGTATAAAAGGCCCTCTATGTCCAGCTCTGGACATCTATTCTGTCACCACCTTTGAGTTTAGTTCCCTATACAAAGAGTGTTCTGTATTTCCATTCCTCTCCCTATGCTGTCTTTTTTACTTGGGAATAGGTCTACCTTCCCATATTCACCAGTCTAAACTCTTTATAGCTATAATTTATCTTGGGAATAACCTTCTAAGAGTATTCTCTCAGACATCCTATGCCTACTTCCTAAATGAATACCATGTACGTATTGTACGCAAATTGCTTGTTTGCACATTTTGTTTCTGATCCTTTGTTGTGTTCCTGGGAATCAACCCAGTACCTGACAGAGAGTACATTTATATGTGTTTTCTGCAACATCAGAAACAAAACAACAACAGATGGAACAACAGCCACAAGTAGATAAATGTTAGTCTAATCAGAAAGAGTGCAAGGAAACTCATTTCATGAAACTCAGTGTAGATAAAAATTCTATCATGCCTACTACCATGAGACTTCTTTTCCACACATACAAACTTTGGTTGTTTTTCTCTGAAATGTGGAATTTCCTTGATCTTCTTTGCCTACTGGGTTAAATTGAAATGTCTTATTTAGGCACAGAAAATCTGAATTCTTGATCCTAATTTCTCTGTCCCATTTTATTCTACTACTCAATTCTTAACTTAAAAGCTTTATGACTTTCTAGTCATATGATTTTGAAGTAGTTATTTCTCTTGGAACCTCAATTTTCTTCTCCATAAAATGGGAATAAATAATATAAATGTTAAAATATTAATGAAATGATATATACTACTTAGTCTAGAACCATTGTTCAAAATGTTAATTACTACTAATATTGAGATATATATTATGACTCCCAAATATTTTACTCAATCAAAAATATTTAAAATAGGTCTTCGGATGTGTGCTTTTCTGCCTCTTTGCTTTTGCTTGTTTTATTTGCATTTTCCTATTCAAGTAACAGTATTCAAGTATCAGTCTTCTAGAATCCAACTGCTTTGTAAAGCATCCTCTGACAATCTAAACTGATGTAATCTTTCTCTTTTTATCTTTATAGAACTTACTGTGTTTATAATAAATTTGAAAATTACTGAATTGATTCATGCAGTCTTCCAACACATATTTATTGAGCATTGTGTCAGAGAGTACACATAGGTGGTAAATGAGATATCACTGTCACTACACCCAAGGAATTTTGGATGCAGTGGTTTACAGAAGGAGCCAGATTTTTCATATCTGTAACTAGGTTCCATCACTTACTAAATACTTGACCTGGAAAAGTTAGCTAAACTCTGAATCTTATAGGTGGAAATTGCTGAGAAGAGTAGCACAGAGTAAGCATTATATAAATGTTATCAGTCTGTTATTATGGTTATTAATATTACATCTAGGAAAAGTGAGTGATCTTAAACACTTAAGCAATTAACTTTTATTACAAAAATTTTTTGTTTAATATTTAAAAGAGAATTAGAAAAATCTGAGGCTCCAATCTAGATTCAAAAATACTCAAAGATGGATGGAAGATTTATGTGCTGATGAAATATCTTCAAAGACCCTACAGAATAATGCAGACTTTAAGGTAGTGAAAGAAAATCTTCTGGAAAGACTTCTACTTCCAGAAATATCTAACTAGATGATTTGAACTAGTCCCTCAAGTAATGGTAAATAAAAGAATTAGTCAAAAATCTGTAAGATAGTAAGATACTGCCAGACCATGAAAAAGGGGAAGATACTAGACACTGAATTAAACAGGAGCCTGTTTCTACCCAGGGACATTTTCTTAAAGCAGGTCAGAGCTGGGGCTCCATCAGAGATAACTAAGGGATAGCCATCAAATTCCTTTGTCCACCAGAAGCAAAGCTTCCAGAGAATCACATGTCTCCTTCCCCTTCATGTATCAATTCTAAGAAAGTTGTTAAGGGACATGCAGAACTTTGAGGCAAACTCCGTGAACTGAAGACAAAAGGTCAAATTTCAGTCTTCTTCAAAGGTAGAAATCTTATTTTAGATAGTCCTTATTCTGGGCAAGGACCACAGAAGGCTACACTATAGAGTGGGAATAGGAATAGTGTGCTGATCATTCTAGGTATCACAGACAATTCTGATGCCTTGGGTTTAGATATTAGATCACCAGGAACTTGGGAGAAACATTAAAAAATAAAATAAAACCATTTCTGACACAAGATAATGAAACTCTAGATTTCAATTCATTTGCTAGAGTTCTGCCAGAGGAATGGAGAAGAAAATGAGGAAAAAGTAACAGGGTAGTAACTAACAATTTTCTAAAACTGATCAGTAAGCCCAACAGATGTCAAATTAGATAATTAAAAAGAAATTTACATTTGAACACATATAATAAAGTGCAGACACCGAAGAGTGTATAACCTCGAAACTACAGAAAACATGGAGCAGTATAGACCAGTTGTGGTGGCTTTGCAATATGTCAAATTGGCTAAACTAACCTACATCTCCCATTCCTATCCTATAAGCTTCCGGTTAAGGTAGTCCACAAGAGAAATTCTTTTGGGAAATTTGGAAGGTGGAAGTGAAGCAGCAGGCTTTTTGTCACTCTCACATATTTTACCTTACGCATGGGCCTATCCCATTGACTAGAGTCAATGGTCAAGCCTGAAACTGCTCCATCTTTTCATCTTCCTTTGGCTTCTCTAACATCTGAGTCAGGGGAATGTGCATTTAATAACATGATGAAGCTCTCTGCCTTCTGCAGGCTCCCCCCATCAGCAAGGTGAAAAACAAGAACTGTCACAGGTTCCAGCTTGCTCTTGCTCTCCTCTGCTTTACGTCCATATTACTTTCCCAACAGCCTACCCTATGTATTATGAGCTCTAGCACCAGATGTGAAAATGACAGCTCTA